>PVIA01015621.1:0-22015 GCA_004024845.1 Tonatia bakeri | reverse complement strand
TAGGATTCTCTCCTTCATTTTTACCTTGACTAATGTAATTAAGATGTGCCTTGGTGTGTTCCTTCTTGGGTCCAATTTCTTTGGGACTCTCTGAGCTTCCTGGATTTCCTGGAAGTCTATTTCCTTTGCCAGAATGGGGAAGTTCTCCTTCATTATGTTTTCAAATAAGTTTTCAATATCTTGCTCTTCCTCTTCCCCTCTGGTAAACCTATAATTCGGATGTTGGAATGTTTAAAGATGTCCTGGAGGTTCCTAAGCTTCTCCTCATTTTTTTGAATTCTCATTTCTCCATTCTTTCCTGTTTGGTTGTTTCTTTCTTCTTTCTGGTCCACTCTATTGTTTTGAGTCCCAGTTTCCTTCCCATCACTACTGTTTCCCTGTGCATTTTCATTCATTTCTCTTATTGTAGCCTGCATTTGTTCATCTAATTTGTGACCAAAATCAACCAATTCTGTGAGCTTCCTGATCACCAGTGTTTTGAACTGTGCATCTGATAGGTTGGCTATTTCTTGGTCACTTAAAAGGATGAGTTCTGGGGCTTTGATTTGTTCTGTTTGAGCCATCTCTCTCTCTCTCTCTCTCTTTTTTGTGTGGGTCTGGTCGTGCCTGTTACAGTAGGGGGTGGAGCCTTAGGTATTCACCAGGGTGGGGCACCCTGTCACTGGGTTGTGATGTTGTATGTGGGGGCGGGGTCAAGAGGGAATAATGGCGGTTGCTTTGTTCTCCGTGGGACCTCAGTCCCTTCTGCTGCTTCCCCCAAGCAAACTGGGCCCCTCTGGTGCCAATTCCCATGTGGGTGGGCTTGTGCACGCCATGGGACCCTCCAAGGACCTCTCCTGTGAGGCTGGGTGTCTCTCCCTGCGCCTCAACTTCCACAGGCTTCCGCGATCAGTGTCCCAAGGCTGTATTTCCCAGCGCTGGGATCCTGAGTTGCATGCACTGCCTTGCTTTACAATCACCGCCTCACTGGGTCTGCCGGGTGCCACCCCTCTGCCGGGGCCTGCCAGCTACCGCAGCGCACTCAGGGTCCACCCGCTGCGGTCTTGCACTCCCCAGATGCCTTACACCTCCCCAGACACTCTCGGATGCCTTATGGGCCTGGTCCCAACTCTGCTCTCCGCACTGCGACCTGCGCCCAGCTGCCTGACTCTGCCCCTCCTACCGGTCTGGATGAACAGGTCTATTTCAACTTCTTGGTTGTCCAACTTCCATTTAAATCAATTTTCTGTCAGTTCTGGATGTTATTTTGCTTCTAAATTGTTGTTGTTCCTATCTTGGTTGTGTGTGGAGGTACGGTGCATCCACCTATGCCTCCATCTTGGCCGAAGTCCTTTATTAGATATGTCTTTTGCAAATATTTTCCCCAAAAACAGGTTTTTGTAAGGTAAGCATCTTTAAAAGATTTAAATTTATTTTAGCATTGCATAAATAAAAAATAAAAAAATTAAGAACCAATAGAAATATATTAGCTTTCGTGATCAAATCCTTGGCAAGGCTTTGGTAAATTGTTGGTTCTAAAACCAATCTGATAGTTTTATGTACAGAGAATATAATAAAAATGATTTGTTAGCTGCAAAAAGGTACTTATGGAAGTTTTCAAAGAACAGTAATCTAACAAAGGCTCAGGGAGAGGTAGAATCCCGGGGGGGAGGAGATGAACTGGTCAGTGCATTTCCAGTGTTTTGTTTCCGTTTCACTGTACAGTGGCTGTGGGTCTGTCCCCTCTACTGGCCTGTGAGTTCCTGAGACACAACATTTTTCTGATGCCTGAATCTTCGCTGCATCTGTGATGAGACATCGCAGACTTTCAGTAAGTGTTTCTTGAATAAATAAATGTGTGAATAAATGTATCCTAACAAGTGCATTCTAAAGTTTCCACGCAATCAGATTTGTCCGAAACAGTCTTAAATGCTATTTGGTGACCAGCTTGGGGCAGTAACACACGTGAAGACCTTATTCCACAGTGGTTAAGAGCTTGAGCTTTGCAATCCAAGAGTCAGCTCTGAGCCCTCATTCACATGTTCAAGCTGTGCGATCTTGGGCAAGCTATCTTTCTTACCCTTCGCAGTATAAGGGGACCCGAAGGCGTGCCTGTCTCAGAGGGAGGGCTGGTGGTGAGAGTCCAGTAAGAATACAGGTGGAAAGTGCCTGGTATGTGCTCAGGACTCGACAGATGTTAGTCATTACTATGTTAAGTACACTGACATGACACACAAGCAGTAACAAAATTGTGTCTGCCTAAGCCAAGGGAGGAGTGCCAGTCCTCGCGGGTGGAGGCAGCAAACCCCAGGAATCCAGAGATGCAGTCTGAATAAGACTGTGGTGCTAGGAGGCCAGAGTGTGCCTTGCCTTGGTACTGGGTCTCCTGGGCTAGTGTATATATTTTTTGCCGACATTCATCCTCTATTTTGTGGTTGGCCTTGGGCCAAGGACGCTTGCACATATGGCTCCCTGTGGCACAGACACAGTCTGACTGTCAGCAGGGCAGGAGTGGGGCAGGGGACGAGGTTGTGGGCCCACTTCACTTCCAGATGGCCAGGCTGCAGTGACTCACTAGTCCTAATAATGTGACACGAGGCCCCTGTAGAACTTTGCCACGCCAACTCCTGGCATTCAGAATGATTCATAACAACCAGTGATCTCTTAATTTGCTATCAACAAGCATAAACCCTCAAAGAAAACATTATTGCTGATGTGATTACTAAATCCTGCTCCACAGTCTACTCCATGGCCAGTATGGAAGCGAGAGCTAGGGTGACAAAAAGCTAACTGTTAGAGTTATTGCTGTTTTTGCAGAGGAATTGGTCTCGTGCATCTCATGCCGTGTTGAATGGCTTCCGCGGGGCAATGTCAGGAGCAGACGAATAACTAGGGACAGTTATTCGTCTGAAATAAATTATCTCATGGTCAGTGAATGAGCCCCAAGACGGTGAGGCTGCTGAAGAGGAGAAGAGCCGGCCTGTGCTGGGTAGTTCTCGGGTTCCAGGCTTGGTCTTTACAACACACATTATCTTATGAGTCTCAAGGACAGAAGCACCTACCATACTCTGAGTGACAGCTTGCTCCTCACAGTTCCTCATGACCTGTCAGCCCCCTTTGCAAATAAAACCTGCTTTGTATATATAGCAGGTTTTTCTGTCTGATGCTTCATCTGGTACACACTGACTGCAAATTACAGATGATAGTGTAATGTGTATTTTGATACATATAGGTAATTATTGAGTATATGTGTGTATTTTTTCATCCTATCTGTCTATCTGTCTATCCATCTATCTGTTTATCCTGAGTTAGTCCTTAAGTATTAAAAACTTGACTGGAAATGGACATTCTATGGATTCTTCTTTGATCACCATGCTGTGTTTTTCTGTTGAGTTGGAAGAAACAGAGCTCCCTGGTAATGTGATTGCTTTGCAGTCCTGATCGATGAAGGTGGTTCTCGATCCCACACACGAGTATTACGTGCTGTTATGTGTCATGTTTATGGAGCCTCTTATATTGTCCAGCCACCCATAGAAAGAAGGGAGAAAAGGAGAATCGCTAACACTTGAGTGTATGTATATATTTGTAAATACAGTATATGAATAGATCCTCCTTGTGAGTACTGACAAAAAGTCAGGTAAAGGTAAGATTTTCTTCACCACTCCTAATTCCATTCCTCCACCCAAATACAATCGCTGATAACTGATAAGAGTTGATAAATATATTTCAGCGTGTGTATGTCTGTAAATGTTTGTCTGTGTGTGTGTGTGTGTGTGTGTGTGTGTGGAGGGAGAGGGAGGAAGGGAGAGAGAGAGATTTGGGGGCATGTTTTAAACATAAATGGCATTACACAGTGTGTATTGCTCTATATGTTGCTTTGTACCACGTAATGCAATGTCTTGGAGGCCTTTCACTGCACCTGGATCTGTCTCCCCTCTAGTGGTACGCTGCCTGGTGTCTCACAACACAGGCATTTCCTAACTTATTCAGCCGTGCTGTTGGACAGTCTCAGTTTTTCGCAATCACAAACAATGCTGCATGAAACACTTATTTATGCATCATTGTACATATTGCAAGCATTTCTCTGAGACAGTTATGGAGAGGCCGGATGGCTGGGTTAAGGTGTGCACTCACCTCTCAAGTTGCTTCCTTATGTGGCTGAACCAATTTAATTGCAGACGAGTCTGAGACTATCCATTTCCCCACCATCACCGAGAGCTGATTTGATCTGAGACTATCCATTTCCCCACCATCACCGAGAGCTGATTTGATCAAATCTAGCAAGTCTGCTAATCTGAGTGGAAAGTGGCATGTGGCTGTTTTATCGTGCGTTTCTCTGATGCAGGAAGTGTAAGGGGCAGCCGAGGGTAATGTGGGTCTGCTGAGAGGCAGAAACCAAGCCTAGATGTGTTCTGGAGGTTGATTAGGACAGATGCTGGGGAGGAAAACAAGGAAGAGAGCAGGCAATGTGGTGCGAGCTGTCGGACCCCCATTGGAGTCTAACCCCATGGGGGAGGGAGGGGAAGGACCAGGTTGGGCCCGGCAGACTCTCAGCCTACAAAGAACACCAAGGCCTGGCCCACGTGGAGCTCTTTAGTCAAAGTCTCCTGTCCCAGGAGTCCTGAGCTGTTGCCTGGCAGCAATCCTGAGCCTAGCAGCCCTGCCTTGCTTAGTCAGGCAGCCCATGGTGGCCGCCCATGGTGGCCTCAGTGTGAACAGAGCAGTGGATTCAACCGTGGCAGCCAGGACAACTGTCAGTTGTGTGCCCCACAATGGAAGGAGTGGTGCATTTTCCTGGCCACCGCTGATGCTTATTGGCTACTTGGATTTCCTTCCTTTAGGACAAATTTTTCTAGAAAGGGGCATATTGTATTTGAGTCCTCTCAGAAGTACTTGTCTCTGCCTTTGTAGCTGTATAGCAGACATAGCCTGCATGCAAATAACTGGGTGTGGCTGTGTTCCAATAAAACTTTATTAACAAAAGCAGGTGCCAGGCCAGCATATGCTGCAGTTGCCTGGCCCCTGGTCTCGGAGATGCCTGTTTATGTATATAGTACCTGTTACTTGAGAGTTTTGTAGAATTTGTCCAGATTCAGTAAAACTATCCAGATGCAGTGCTTTTCTTAGAAGACAGACTTTGATTTACCTCCTAATTTATTCTATGGTTACTAGTATATTTAAGTTCATTTATTCTTATACCAAATATTCATAATACACATTTTTTGGAAGTTCAAACATAGGGTGTAGAGTTTATTTTTCTTGCTGCCAATTGTTTAACCTAGCCTGCCCTTTTAAAAATCTTTGTATTTATCACCTTTTAATTCTCCTTTTTAAAAATTGATATTTTATTTAGGAAGGCCTACACAAAAATTTTAAGGCCTCTGCTACAAGTAAATGTAAATCAGAATAAATATGCAGAACTCTAGGTGATATCAGTCCATTGATCTAAATCTTTAGGTGCTATGGATGAGAAAGAGCAGTACCCAGTTGTGATGATGTTCTGTTATCTTAAAGCTATTAGCCAAATTTGTTAATATAATATTTTGAAACTATTCATAAATAAAACCATTATTGAATCAAGGCATCTTGCTGCCATCTGGATTCATGTTTGTTGTTTGTGAAATTACTGGGGCTGTGCACAGTGGCTTGGAGTATAGATTCTGGAGCTGGAAGGCTTGCATCCGAATCCTGGCCCCACCATTGACTAGCAGATCAACTACCTGGTCTGCCCCGGGTTCTTCTTTGCGGAATGGAGTGAATAATAGTATTTACCTTGCACTACTGTGTCAGCTGAGTGGGTTAATGAATGTAAGGAACTTAAACTGGTCCTGGCACAGGTAAGTGCTGCCTATTTGTGTTAATCTTGGTCCTACCAGTGCTGGTTCTTGCTCTGCTCCCGTAGCTCTGCTTGCCAGAGCTTTACTCTCTCTGGTTTCATTTCTCTAAGTCTTCCTTTGATTGATTTTGTGTAATTGTCGATGTACTTTTTGTAGGACTCGTTTGTGAAGCTCAGCCAGTGATGGGTCACAAGCCTGTCAACACCAGTGGTCACTGTGGAGTCTGTTGTCTCACCCTGAGCATTTCAGCAGCAGGGACCCAGCATTTAGGGGATGAACCACCAGGGGTTCCTGTCCTCCCAGTGACCACCCTTCCCTGTGTGGGCGGGGGTGGGTGGGCACTGCACCTGCACGGCTTCCAGACGCTGTGGTGCAGACAGCTTTCACAGGGGCTGAGTTTCCACAGAGCGCAGGTGGAGGGGCTACTCTGAGGCTAACTTTCAGGGTTGGGTGAGGGGCACCACACTGCCCAGAGGTGTTGCAATGAGAGGACAGGAAAAAAGCAAGTCGTATAGAGAGCTGCTAATATTACGCTTATGTTGCTGTTCTTTTTGAAAATTATTTTATTGTTCAATTACAGTTGTCTTTCAAAGAAAAGCTTTAAGTATGATTGGTCAACAAACGAACCAAATCTGGGAGTAAAGGGGAGAAAACTGTACTTGAACAATCATTAAAAAAAGCAAACAAAAAAAACGAACCAAATCTTTTCTTTTCTTTTTTCTTTTGTTTTTTCTCACCACCATTTATCCCCCCATACCCTTTCCACCTCAACCTGCCCCAGCGCCCCCTGCAGTCACCACGCTGTTGCCCATGTCTGCGAGTCCTTCCCGTTATTTTCTTTTTCCCAATCTCTCCTCTGATAAGTGATATCAGTCTATAAATACATGTGATTGTGTGGATCTTACCTTTTTTCCTTCTCGTTTTTCGGGAGGTGGAGCTGGGAAAAGGTGCTTCATTCAGTCCACCGTCTTGCTTGTCTTCTACCTAACTCAAAACCCTGTGCTAGTGCAAAGAGAGACCTCCCCTGAGAGCAACAGGAAAATCATCCCAATCATCTGTTAATGTGAATAATGGGAACATGTTCTCTTCTGTTTCATTCTGGCCACATGATTTCTAAAAATAACATATCAATTTATCAAATATTTGTTGTCTGCCTTCTGTCTGCCAGGCCCTGTGGCAGGTTCTGAGGGTACAATAATGAGTAAGACAATACTGGCCATTTAGGAACTCTAGGTGGAATCCAGCCATTTGAGAAAACAGTAAGAAAGTTCCATCACTCAATGTCCCTCACTAATAACCAATATTTGCACAGATATTTACAGTGTACACAGTGCTTTTTAATATAAAGGGCGTTTTAGTTTATTTTCATTACAATCTAAGATGTTGGCATTATTTTTACTTTTTAATCATTATGCATTTTACTATAAGAAAACAGTAGGACTAGTTTTCCTCAAAGTGCCAAGATGTAAATTGTTATAGTTTAGGTATAGATTATTAAATGACACAAGAAAGATGATAAAGAAAAAAACCTCTAATGCCAGATTCCAGATCTTGAATCTTCCCACCATTGTTCTGTTTTGAGTCTATGTTATTCTGGGAAGTTATTTAACATCTCTGATCTCCGGATCTAAAAATGGGGGTGATAGATGAAATAAAAATTTTGGACATTTCTTAAAATCTAATACTTTATGAGCCTATCTCGAATTGCACTTCCATTTATAGATTAAATGTTTTGACAAATTCATCCTAGGCACTTAATTGTATTATTGAAATTGCAATGAGGCTTAGCTATTATTCCATGGTAGAATGTGTAGGTCTCTTTCATTGCAGTGATGTTTTCTAGACTTATTTGCTCTTCCTCCCCCAAATGGGATATTGTTGATCACAAAATACAAAATATGGAGATGCAATCTTTTTACGAGGCCATCTTTTCTCTGACAGAGGAGCACCGAGGAATCAGATTTTGTGCTGGCCTGACACTGTCCACAATCACACACCTGTGTGGATTTCATAGTAGATGTTGCTCAGCACGATGTGACACACCACAGGCAGTCCCCAAGGAGGGTCATCGCAGCTTTGTCCATTAGGGAACGTGATCTGAAGTATTTTGCGTATAGCTGCCCTAATTTTGTGACTAACCTAGAAGACAGTTTTAATATCTGTTACTGAAATGCACATATGAACTATTTTTTTTGCACACACAGGCCAAGAGATTGTTCACGTGGTAATGCCAGTGGCTGTCATACCCTGACTTCTGGTGTGGGAGGGAGATATTTCTGAACTGGACAGCTGTAGGTGTCACTGAGAAATGTTCTAAAACCTGTGGACCAGGCCCAGGAAATTATAGAGGCTGGGTCAGAACTTGGGTTCTGGGCCTGACTCTGCCCCTAAGTCAGCACAATGCCTCAGTTTCTCCTTATTACTGCAGGAGAAAAGAATACTGGCTCTGTTTCACGTATCTAGGTGAGGGTGCATGAGTTAATGTACGTAAAGTGATGTGAAAATGTAAAGCATCCTGAGTTCTGTGTTTATGTGAGAGGAAGGAGCACATTTTCTCTTTTCATTCTTCCTTTTCTTCTCTTTCCTCATTTTCTTTTTTCCCTCTATTCTAAGTTTATTTTTCAATTGCGGTTTACATTCAATATTACTGTATTAGTTTCAGGTGAACAACATTGTGATTAGAAAATCCTGTACTTTATAGATCACTTCCCCATTATCTCCAGTCCCCACCTGGCCCCGCACATCCTGTGCCTTTTCCTTCTTTGAGCCGCCTGATGCTCAGCCAGAAGCTCAGTGAACATCTGCTCTGTGCCTGACACAGCTTCGGGAGCGTTACAGAAAGGCTCATGCAATACCCCAAGTAGTCCACAAGATAATGATATTGTCGCTCGCTCTGAAGGCCAGAAACGGCAGCAGGAGGAAGTCAGGGAAGTTACATAAGCTCCACATTCCAGCAGGCAATAAAGACTGGTCTCCAGCGTGGTCAGTCTGATTCCAAAGTCTGTAGTCTTACCTGTAATCAATGTATTGACTTTCTTTGCTGAAATAAAGTGTTGGAGAGTCGTGAGCACAAGGCTTCTGACTTTGACAGAGACTTTTCCTGATGCCAAATTGCTCTCTAGGAAAGTCTTATTAAGTAGAGTCCCACCGGGGGCGTCCAGAGTGCCGTTGCCTGTGTCATTAGCGCCACAGACATTGCTTTAACACTGGTGGCTTACAGTTTTAAAATTTTGTAATTCTTTGATTACAAGCGGGATTGAAATTCTTAAAAATTATGTTTGTTGGCGTGAAGCATTTTGCCTTTTACAAATCTGTTGCTAGCTTCTCTAGATACATGTCCCAGTTTCAAAATAGATTTTTAAGAGCTCTTTACATTTTAAGAATATTAACCTGTTCCCATTATAGTAAGTGTTTTGCAGGACCTCTTTTCTAATACAGTTTTTCAGCTCTAAGGTCCAGAATGCAAGGTCGTTTACCAGCGGTGAAGGGTCAGCATCAACCTTCACTATGAATACCGTATTTACCGTCTTTTGGAGAAATTACTGGTGGTTTTTGAGACAGTTGTGCTGTGCTTTCTTTAAACAAAATTTATTTGAAAGTGGAAACGACTCGATGCCTAAACAAATGGTGTTAGCTTTGTCCAAAAAAAATATTTGGTTAATAGATTTTATTTTGGTAGATTCTAAGGTTTTGGTCAGTCAGATAAATGAACATGTAACTTTAAGTATTTTCAGAATCTGCTCCCAACCTATTTGATTAGGAATTATATCCTCTAGCTCTCAAAGAAGGTAAGTTTTGTTTTTTTACTCCATTAAATTTGCCTCAGATAACTGAATATTGTAATTGCTAGGAAAAGATGTAATCAGATCAAGCCTCACATTAATACTCAAAGTTGATTGTGTGAAAGACTTATCATAATTTAATATGGTAAAAAACCAAATCAACCAGCATTGCCAGGATTTATCTGTAAGCAATATATCTACCTTATAATAGACATGTTTGTGTGGTCATCAGTGTAGCATGTTAGAGTTTGATAGTTTCAAAGAAATCAGAACGAACATCCGTTCTGAATACTCACATGGCAGGTGAAATAAACAATGTACTCATCCCAGAGCAAAGCGTAGTATTCCTGATAAACTCTGCCTACGACTTTGGCAACTTGAGTGAACGCCGGATAGCTCCGGCGTGATGGAATAGTATAATTCGTGGTCTTGAACTCTCAGCTTTGTTATCCAGTGACTTTAGTTCTCATCTTCTTTATGATTGTGTACACTTGTTGGCTGGTACAGTTCAGCGGCGAAGCTTTAAGATGAACAGACTATGTTCTGACTCCTCTTTTCCACTGTTAGAACGCGGCTCTGGTCAAACTGTTTACCCCTCAAGTCTCAGTTTCCTCATCTTCAAAACCTTACTTATGAGCTTGCTGTGAGGATGAAGTGAAAAATGTGTAATATTCATCAAAACATAATTTTGAGCAAAAAAAGTAGCAAGTCTCAGAAGAATATACCCAATAGGAATTCAGTCATAAAAACTGACAACAGGCAGAAGCAAACAGTACTTTGTTTACAGGTGCAGGCATCTGTGAAAAAAATCATAGAAAGTCTCTAAAGAAGGGAAAGAAGCAGAATCCTGGATAGTGGTTATCTGGCCAGGGAGAAGTTAGGGCACTAAAAGGGGGAACACAAAATAGGCATTGTACATTTGGGAATGTTCCATTTAGGTTTTGGTAGCCTGGATTTTGGGTGTCATTTTCCCTATTGTAATTAAAAAATACATATATGTGATGTACACTGTTTTGGATGTATTTTCACTCACAATAAATATCTGTTAGTACCACTGAGGGGTATAGCACACACACGTGTGCACATTGGCAGGTCCCAATATCCACCTCATTTATGAATGATAGCTCCAGAGGTTTGTAGGACAGTGGTTTGACCTCTTAGCTGCCCATTAGATCATTTTGAGGACCTTTAAAACATATACCTGATGCTCAGGCTCCACCCCCAGTCATTCTAGTTTGATTGATAAGGGTTTGGGCCCAAGCATCAGTATTTTGAATTTTTTTAAATTTTTATTTTTGCCTTTTAGAGAGAGGAGAAGGGAGGGAGAATGGAAGGGAGAGAAATAGCTGATGTGGAAGAGAAACATTGACTGGTTGCCTTCCATACATGCTCTGACTGGAGATCAAACCTGCAACCCAGACAAGTGCCCCGACTGGGGATCAAACCAGTGACCATCAGCATTTTGTATAAAAGCTGCCCAGTGGATTCTAATGTGAAGTTAAAATTGATCAATACTGATATCACTTTGTAAGGGCTAGTGCAATAGTCACTAAGTGAAAAGGGGGAGGGAGTAAAAAAAATAAAATTATTAAAGTAGTTCAATATTAGATATGTCAAAAAACTTAACAGATATCATGGGGAAAAAGTCTGACTTCATTAGACTTTTTTACAAATATTTTGCAGCTTAGTGTTGTTTATGTTTTGAAGTGTGTATTGGTCAGAGGGTGGGGGATTGAGTGGAAAGAAAAAAGGTAGCCCATGCCTCAAGACAGGGGGTCCGGACGAGCAGGAAGTGGAGGCTGGAGTCGAGCCGGTATCCTCAAAGCCTTCTGGCGAGGGGTTGCTTCCAATGATGGGAGGAATAAGTGCTTGTTCCAAAAGTTCTGAAAGTACTTACCTTGGTCCAATACCATGGCTTTCCTTTTGGTATTAAGGACAACTGAATGGCACAAAGTATTTTCCCAAACACAAACAACTATTCAAAACAGTTATGGGCACAGCCTGTATGGTATAGGAGCCAACCAATTAGAAGGGGTGCCAACCAGTGGCACATGAGCAGGGTCCTTCCTGGGCATCTCGCCAAAGACTCACCTATCACCCTGCCAGGTGCTCACGTTTTGCCAGTTCAGTGGAGTGAGACCGGAAGTGGCATCCTGCCGGAGGGGCTAAGGCAGGTGGAGGGGGTACTCCAGAGACTCAGTTTTGTGGGTATTTAACATCTGGTGTGGAATTATTGTAATATTTTAACAATCTTTCTGGTCTTACTGGTGTGTGCAGGGAGATTATTAGTTCTGCCACCTATCAAAGAACTCAAAGTCTCACCATTTCGTTCTCCATTTCTTTGGCCACCAGCATATAGTTTATAGGCAACAACAGAGTTTTCCTTCCAGGTCTAGGCAATAATAACCATCGTTAATACTTACTGAGAACTGATTATTTCATCTTCCTACCAACCTTTGGGATGAGCGCCACTTCAAAGGATGGTGGTGATGGTGGGGAACAGATGTGGAATAACTTGCCCCAGGCAATAGTTGGGAAATGAACAAATAGGCTTCAAACCCAGGTCTGTCTGGGTCTTGAGCCACGTTTCCCGAGACTCCTGCCACCAATTTTCCCTCCTTCCTCATCCCTCACGTCTGCCTCAGCACATCCGTGGGTGATGACGTGAAGAGCAGGGAGGACCCCAGGCGGGTGGCAGCGGCCAGAGGAACTGGACCACGAGGCAATGCTTGGAGATGCTGCTTTTCCTTCTGTGAAGGAGCCCTTGGCCCCAGGGTACAGGCAGAAGAGAGAAATGAGGAACAACTACATCACTTTTTAGTTTCAGTTCAAAATTAGTTTTTGAAGAATAGTTTTTGAAGTTTTGAGTATGTATTTGGAAAATGAAGGGCTCGTTTATGAGAAAAATGCAAAACATTCCCATGTTTCTCTGAAAAAAATTCTCATTAAACTTTTGTGCAGCTAGTAAATGAAGTCATTGTTTAGTCTATGTGATGGGAAGTTGACTCAGAAGACCTGGTTCTAGGAATGCTATGACCCTAGATCCCCTGTCACGGTGGCTAAGTCTCTTATGCTACCTAAGTGTTGTGACTCTTGGGTGTTAATGGAGGGTTTGGCCTGGTCCTCTGCTAAGGTAGGATTTGGCTGCATCTCTTGGATACATTTTCCCACCTATTTGAGCCTCAGAATTTGTCTGTTTGTTTGTTTTTGTTTTTGGTGATTGTTCAACTACTTATAACAGAAGGAGAGTGTTGTGGACAGTGCCTAGGACACATGGTGTCAAAGTCTCCACTACAGAAAGGAGTTGGTTTAGAAATTAATCAGTTAATGAATGAATGAAGGGCTTGTAGATCTTCACGTGGGGCAGGTACTTCAAAATCCCAGTCATGTCTGTGAACTCCTCACATTTAGTTCAAAATCTGTTCTTCAGCTGTGACTAAGTGAGCTTTCTGGATAACAGTCTGTGTCAGCACTTTGCTGAGCACATTGGGTAAAAATGTTACTAGTATAGACTCAGACTTAGTTCCCTCAGAAGGCTTGGCACCTTTGGTTGCATTTTCTCACATTCATTGCTTCTAATACTTGAAGCATTAGTGCAGTTTCTTTGGGTTGTTCATGACTGACACGAGAATGAGGTGTGTTTTCCTGCTTTGTTCGGTCCCATTCATTTCCTGGTAGGGCTTTCCTTGTGTGCCCAGAACTGGGTGAGGTGCTAACCGAGACTCCAGAAAGTACAGTCTTATTTATATTCAATGCGGTGGTAACCTGATTGGCTCAAAAAGCCTTCTGCATGGAACTGCTGGGGAATGACCCAAGAACATACATCATGGAGGTTGTGATTGTATTTGTTTTATGGCCATGATCTAAAACATGAACCTGGTTCTTCCAGGTAGCAAAGAAAAAAGCCTAGGAAAGAAGAGGGAACCCAAAGGCCAAATGAATGAGCTCAGAAGAGAACTTGGTGCATGGGGATTTTCCTCAAGGCCCTGCTGCTTGGTGTGGGCTTTTCTTCATGGTGAACTTTGGCTGTTTCTGCCGCAGAACTTACCCTCTCTCTAAAGGATCCCGGATGCATTTTAGCAGTTTCTCCACTGCCCTTTGGTGCCCTCTGATGCCACACAAGTCACATTCTTACTAAGTGACTAAAGGTAACCATAATGTGAAGTAAAAACAAAGGATGGAAATGGTGACCTAGAAGTGAGGAAATGGAGTCTCCATGGAAAACTGTATTTAGGTTGTAGGACATGCTGAGAACTTTCTTTGCCACCAGATGGAAGGGAACATGGCTTATATGGATTACTAGGAGCAGGTCAGCCTTCCCTAAGAGCAAATAAGCAGGGACATCACTACCATATTTTTAAGTGTGTTCATTTAGAAAACTTAAGCCACACTGAAATTGACAAAGTTCCTAAATGATCTACTATTATCCCAGCAGGCTTTTAAAAAACTATTACTAAAGAAATAACTATTAAAAATGTATTAGCTTATGATAAGGATGAAACTTAAGATATCACAAGAAGATAATTTTTCTTTAGGCAGAGAAATACCAGGCACAGATTTATCTCTGATGGCATGACCTGCCAAAGTCCCTGCTGTCCAGCCCATCTGATAAAGGTCAGCGATTGAACACAGCACCTGACAAACACAACAAATTGTTTTTCTCAGCCCAAACTGCACTGTTCTCTTAGAGTTTTAGAAAACAACAATCAAAATGTCCCTATTCTGTGTGTAAAGTTCTATTTTTGCTTTTTTACACTGGAGACCAATTGGTGTTGTGCTGAAAACTAATTAAGTGGAAACTAATAAATGTGATGTGTCTGGTTTTTTTTTTTTGCCATTGAGTCTTTTTAAAAAAAAAACACATATGACGAAACTCTCCATCTTCTGATTTGAGAAGGAAATAGGAAAGGAAGACTCCGAATTGTCTTTAAAATGATCTTAGGGAAAAAAAGGAGATAATACATAATCATTTTACTATGATGATGAGTTTGGGTTTACAAAGTATTAAGTATTTTCCAAACTACTGTCTTCAATTGTAGACTCGGTAGAAAACATGCCAGATCTAACGGCTCTAAACTTGTCGTCCTGAAAATACTTTGGTAGCGTTATTATTATTATGAATAACAAGAGCAGTGATAAAGATCAAATCTAGTTTTGAGAACACTCCAGATTTCATTTGTTGGGGGAGGTGGTTTAGAATTAGCAGAATTAATGTTCTTCCTGGCTCACAGCTGTGTCCAGCAGGGTTATTTTTATGCTCTCATTTTCCTGGCTGGGAGCCCCCTCCATTAAACGAGAAAACAAGGCGGGATGGGTCGGAGAAATAGCACAGTAACAGGGAGTTGGACTTGAACCCAAGTATGAACCACTCCACTGATCTTTTAAAGCCGTTTGGTTCTTAGAAGTGTCTGTCAAGACATATAAATCATTGTTAATTTCATCATTAAACTGGCTTTAGAGATTCCGTTTTAAAGAGACAGTGCCTTTGGAGAATGCGCTTGGAAGCGCAGGACTCCAGAGCTGGGCGAGCAGACCTGAGCAAGTTCTAGCCTGGCAGGAGCACCAGGTCGTGACGGCTGTCTGGCGCGGCCGACTCTCTCTTCTTCATGGAAGTTTGCTCCTGGCTGTGGTCTTCTCTTCCCACTCCCCTCTCAGACCACCCTGAGCTTAGTGGCAGTAAATATTACCAGTTTGTTTTATATTTAGGGTGAACTTTGATTTTGGCAAACATTGAACTAGTGCTTCCCTCTTCTTATCAGTGTCCTCACTAAAGGTGAGAGGGCTGGCAAGGGGGTGGCCACCAGCTGGTCACGGGGTTGGGTGGGGGGAGGTGACTAGCCCCAGTGCCATCCCCCCAGGCCAGCACCATCATATGCAGCCTTCTTCTTCTTCTTTTAAAAAATGTATCTTCCCTCCCTTTTTCCATGCCAAGACTTAAGGTTTCAAGTACTTCAAAAATGAATGATTTCTAAATCACCTCAGACTACTAACATAAAATGTTTTATCACATTTTCTGCAAGCAGAATGGCATAAAAAAAATGACTTTATTCTTACCCATAGTCTCTTTTAGGGATATAGAGACATTATCTCAAATTATTACTGCACAGAGATAGAGACAAGGATTTTGCACCGTTCTAGTTCTCAAATCATTTTAGTTATTTTATTTCAATTTTCTTAAATCTCTTGGCCAGTTATTTCCTTTATATTTTCTTGTATCACTTAAAAATTACATCTTACCTTGCCGGAGTCTAAAGAATTGCATTGAAAAACTAAGAAATCATTGAAAAAAATTCCATTAGCACAACTATAGTGATCAGAAGAAATTGGCTAATTTCAGTGTCTTTCTTTGGGCTCTTCATAGAAAATTGTTGAAATGTGTCCGCCATAAGTAACTGGCATTCTGAAATTGATTTAAAGCTGTAGTGAGGAAGAAAAAGTATGTTGAAAAAAATTAAATCTTAGGTTTGGAGATATTTAAAAAAAAAAAGTCCCATATCCAAAGGATCCTGACACAGGCCCTTTCTCTGTTCAGCCGTGAGAAGGGACGGAGAGAAGTAGCACAGTGGTGCAGAGGGAATGTGCCTCCTTTAGCCATGCTCATCCTTTTTTTTTTTTAATATTGACTTGTTTTTGTTTTTTAATTTTTTTATTTTAATGATTGTTCAAGTACAGTTTTCTCCCCTTTACTCCCAATCAAGCCCACCCACCCCCCACCCATCTATGCTCATCCTTTAAAGAGGGTTTTTTGGTTAATAATCCCAACTGTTTCTCTGGGGAAAACTGCATGTTTCTGCTCTCCTGTGGAAGCAGTCACAGGGTCCTACTAGATGAATTTGACAAAAATACCCACCACTCCTGGACCACTTGTCTCCCCCGTCTGATCTCCGCGAATCTTGCCAGGCCCACTGCAGTCTTCTCCTTAATTTAGTTCTGTGATCTCTCAGTTCCTTGAAAGTGTTGTGTCTCCTGGCCTTCACACATCAATTTCTGTAGCCAGAAGCACGTCTCTGTGAAGCAGGCCCTCCTTCACCTGGCTGATTCCTACCTACCCCCGTGAGGTCTCCACTCGCCCAGGAAACAGAGGGTTGGCAGGGAGTGTTTGTGGCATGACTGGATGCACGTGCTGGAGGAAGAAGGCTCTGTTCCCGCTCTCAGTGTACCTGAACTCAGCAAAGTTTGTTAGATTCCTTGTGTAAGGGCTGTGAAGTACTCAAGAGAATAGGTGGAGGCCATCAGATGAGCTGGGTGGGAGGGACTAGAGGGAGAGATAGGAGAGGAGAAAGGGAGGGGGGAAGGGAAGAGAGGTGGGAAAATGGAACAGCAGTTAGGATGCCATAGGAATTTAGAGTCAGAGAGGATAATTAGAAAGTAGAAAATAGATCTAGAGTCAAAAACAATGAGCAAGACAAAAATGTATAGAGTTGATACTTGACGAAGATCTCATTAGCTAGTGAGAACTTCCCTCCTTTTTTTGCTGACTCATTTCTTCTCATTTACTTATGACCTCCTTTACTCCCACAGGGAAGCTGGGTGTTCCCATAGAAACCAGTACTTTACATATCAGAACACCTGCTGACACTTTACTAAAATTACTCTTTGTTAGCTTCCTTTCCCACTGGACAGTCAGCTTCATGAAGGGCCTTTTTTGTATGTAAATCACAGTGGCCCAGTACAGTGATGGCCATCCATCAGAAACAATTAAATATTTGTTGACAGCCTAGTGCTTGGGCCACTTGGTCACTTTCACCGGAAATAATTTACCCAAGAAGATAGAGATGGCATCTGTAGTGAGCCCCACAATCTTGTCATGCAAACTTTGACTGCTTAGGACAGTGTTTATAAAGGATCATGGATTGACCATGGTAGAGCAGGATGGTAGGAAGAGAGCAAAAAGCCAATTCTATGGAAAGATGGAGTTTCCCATCCATCTATTATGGGCATGAAGATGTATGATAAATTGATGAGCCATGGCAAGATCACTATAAATGTGTTTCAGAGACAAGCCTGATCCTTCAGAGTGATAAGGAAAAATGATCCAGAAATGAGACAGTGATAAATTAGGTCTATATGTATATATTGTGGCATGTATGTAGTCTGTCCAGAAGGTATCCAGCCATATAATATGAAAAAAAGACATTTATTGAAGAAGATACAAGACACAAGAAACATTGTACATAGGACCTCACACAGTCTCCCAATCGCCTTC
This sequence comes from Tonatia bakeri, assembly GCA_004024845.1. NCBI lineage: Eukaryota > Metazoa > Chordata > Mammalia > Chiroptera > Phyllostomidae > Tonatia > Tonatia bakeri. The sequence goes on along the minus strand of PVIA01015621.1, from coordinate 4,211 downwards.
AGCTGCCCCCTCATATTTTCCTGAATCTCATCAACGGTCTGAAATGTTTTCCCTTTCAAAGGTGATGTTAGTTTTGGGAAAAGCCGGAAGTTGCAGGGTGCCAAATCTGGGCTGTAGGGGCCTGAGTCACCTGGGTGATTTGATATTTTGTCAAAAACCTCTGCAGGAGACGTGATGCATGAATGGGCATGTTGTTGTGACGAAGCTGCCAATCACCAGTTGCCCATAACCACGGCCTTCTGAATCACCTGAACTATTTCTGTGGAGGAATGTTCAAGCTTAACCCAAAATTTGATGCAGATTCATTATTCTACTCACACAGTTATTTTTAATGCGGTGGCCACACAGTACACATATTCACTCAAAGAGGTCTAGTGCCCCCCTGACTAGTACAGTGAAGTTGTCGTTGTTCGCACATGAGCATTCCAGTCCACTCTCCTTGGCTGCCAGGCTGCAGTGATGTTGTGCAAACCAACCTCGTTATATTAACAATGGCTGGACTTTTTCCTGACAGACCTTGAATGTACTCACAAATATTATTATTTTTTAAAAAATATGTTATTTATTTATTTTTAGAGAGAGGGAGAGAAACATCTCTGTGCAAGAGAAACACTAGTCAGTTGCTTCTCGCAAGCCCCCACCTGGGGACCTGGCCTGCAACCCAGGGCATGTGCCCTGACTGGGAATTGAACTGGTGACCTTTCAGTTCACAGGCTGGAGTTCAGTCCATGCCAGCCAGGACAAGCAAATATAATCGAATGGATTCTTGGGGAAAGTGTTAACAGTTAAAAAGATAAATCAGACCTCAATGATCAGGAAATCTGGTTGGGGAGGAGAGGTGAAAACATAACAAGGAAGATGTTAAGTGGGATAAGATGGGTAGTCCATGTTTTGCCAGGCCTCCTGCCTTGGTTTTCTCATTTGTTAAGAATTTAAAAAGAAAGCAAGATTACTTCCTACTGCATCATTAGAGAAGTGGTATTCGAGCTTGGACTTGTAGAATGGCAGAACTTGGGCATTTGGAGATTGGAAGTGGCATCTCAGGTGGAGGGAAGAGCGAGGAGAGCGGAAGAGTCCCTGGCATTGGCAGGAACAGGGAGAGGTCGGTTCGGCCACAGCAGGTGACATGAAGCTGACCCGTGGCAAATCCACTTAAAAAGGCAGCTGTGGTCAGCGTAAAGGCATTCCGACTTTGTTCTATTGGAAATGTGGAACCACAGCAGACATCTGAGCAGGGTGCTGGCTACATACAGCTGGGCTTCAGAGATTCATAGCAGCGGTCGGGGAGCACCTGGGGGCTGGGAAGCCTGGACCCAGGAGGACCAGTGAGGAAGCGATGAGCTCTAGATGAGGGCGCTCCTTCTGGAAATAGGGGCATGTCAGGGGGAGGGAGGAGAGCGGTTCAACGTGACCTGCAGAGGACCCACAGGAGGAGGGTGGCCCACCACGGAGAAGGCATTCAACAAGGTCACAGTTACAGAGAAGCTGCGGAAAGTGGAGGAAGAAAGGACAATGATACGGTTGAGAAAATTGCTTGAGGAACCCAGGGAGGCAAAAGTCTGAGTCCAAAGAGAGAAGGAGCCCCTTGGCACCAAGTCCAGACTAAGAAGAAGCCTCTGGCACTGCAATGTTTGGGTAGGAATCTTGGCGTGGCCACTTGCTAGCTGGGTGACCTTGGACAAAGTATTAACTGCTTTTGCCTCAGTTTCTTCATCTGTAAAATGGAGACAATGATAATAACCAGCTGATAGGGTTGTTGTGAGGACTGAATGAGTTAGTAAATGTGAAGTTCTCAGAACAGCGTGGCATGTAATAAGCAGTGCACGTGTTTGCTATCATTAGGATGCTTTTAAAGAAGTTTAGTGAAGACAAGTGTAAATAGGACTGGTTGGAATGAGTAGTGGAAGCCAGGGAAGTTTATTTCTTTTAATTAATGGGGAATCTTTAAATTTCAGGTGAAGGACACATGGGAGAGGGAAAAAATGAAAGATGCAGAAGAGGGTTTGTTGGAAGTAAATTTAGATCCAGGCCAGGGAATATGGGACTAAACGGATGGGGGGAACTTAATCTTGGAAGGAGGAACAGTGGCATCGCTTTGCAATAGGAATCAAATCTAGGCTCTCTCTCTGGGCCACCAAAGCCCCAAGGAACTGGCTCCTGTCTGCCTCTCTAGCTATGTAACACCTCTCATTCTTCCTACTGACTTTTAGACTTCTTGGTTTTCCCTTTCGCTGCCTTGCCAGGATTGTTCTCACTTGTGGATTGCTCCAGCTATTCCCACAGAACCCCTGTACCATCCAGCTCTCACTTTAAATTCATGGAAGCCTGTCCCACCACCATCCAATCTAAAGCAGCCATCCAGTGTCTATCCCATCACCCACTTCTCTGGGGTGTCCTTCTCTGGGGTTCATTGATCACCACTGGATGTTTTCTTGTTTATTGGTTCGCTGTCAGCCTCTCTTTGCTAGCAGACAAGCTTCCTTAGGGCAGATACCTCTTCTGTTTGGTGGTCGGCTTCCTTCGTTCCTGACACAGGTAGGAGCTCGAGGCAATGTTTGCTGAATGAATGAATGTGTGTTAACTTTGACACGTGAGAAAAATGGGAGGCAAGTTTAGGCGAAGAAGGTACGTTTTGAAGTGGAGAGGAAGGAGTTGAAGAAATTGAGCTATATTACCTTTGTTTCTCTGTAAATCTGAAGTCAAATGCGTAGAAAGTGAGAGGGTGAGGTTGGGGCTCTGGGCTCAGAAAAGTGTCTTAAGGGCTAAAGAGGAAGTGGAACAGTGAGAGGAGCCAAGTCTCTGAGGCAACCATGGCCCAGGGGATGGAGAGGACAGTTGTTGGAGAGAAAGCCTCAAAATTCCTGTACAAGGTGGGAGAGCAGGAGTTTGAAGTTCTTGCTCTTGATGGTAGCTGTTCTTTTTGTTTTTCGTTCTATTTTATCTTTTTGATGACAGCGATGAACACTTTCAACTACCATGTGCTCGGCGCAGTGGTAAACCTCTGTATTTATTTAGTGCTCATTTTATCCACAGGGCAACCCCTGAAGTGGGTGCCACTGACAGTCCCATCTACAGGGGAGCAAACGGAGGCTTCCAGTGGGTAAACTGCTAGTCAGTGGGGTGCTGGGAACCAGTCCCGGGCCTGGCTGCGGCTGTACGGTCCACAGCGGCGTAGTGTCAATCACGACGCTCCACCGGCTAGCCACGCTCTCCCAAAGCGGTGGGTGGGGGCAGGTTTTCCAGGCCGCTCCTCCCCTGGGTCCTGACTCCAGGCTTTGCTGTGGATTTGGACCCACAAAGTACAGGTGCGATGAAGAGGGGTATTTACTGCCTCTGGTTCCCCCAGATCCCAACTCCATGCCTCTGGGAGGAGGGGGACCTGCCCAGGGCATCCAAGGAATGAAGGGTTTCTCATCGTTCGTCCTTCCTCTCTCGGTGTTAAAGAGGGCTTGGCTGTGGTCCCCTTAGGTCATCAGAAATAGCTCTCTCAAGTCTTTCCTGCTTTCTGCAGTAATTGGTCTTCTCAATTTTCCCACAGTTTCCTGGGAACATTTTTGTAGTTTATATTTTTTCTGGGATGATTTATCAAAAGGTTTTTATATTGTCTTAGGTTTCATGTGTAATTCTCTTTAATGCTGCTGTTTTATCATTCTTAGTTTTGTGTATTTTAGTTCTCTTTTATTTCCTATGCCAGGATTATGAGTTTTATTTTCAAGGAAACGACTTTCAGGTTTACTTATTCTTTCCATTTTGGGGTTTTATTCTTCAAGTTCTAATTTCTCTGAAAATTTTTTGGGTTTACTTTGCTTATTTCTGATTTCTTAAAATAATATTAAATTATATGTATGTATAATGTATATATGTATATATAATTTAATTAATAATTATGCATGTACATATATTTAATAAATAATATTAAATTATGTATTTAAAATTTTATCAATGTAATTATATCATCCATTATATGTTACATATTTATTATAACAGCTACTGTATCATATAGTATAATTAGAATTATATCAATATAATTATTATCATATACCATATAATATAATTACATAGAATATATAGATAGAATTATGCAGATAATATCTATATAATACATAGATATAATTATATAAACATATAGACATCATTATAATTGTATATTATATATAATTATCTATGATATATATAAAAAACTTTAAGTCAGTTTCTTTCATAATCCACAG
>PVIA01015620.1:0-21999 GCA_004024845.1 Tonatia bakeri | reverse complement strand
AGGGAGTCCCACAATGTTATTTTATTATAATGCTATTATAATGAATCAGGGGTAGTGCGCAGGCGCATTCCATGATTCAAAGTTATCCCAGAAAACAGAAACAACCAGTCTTAGGGGGTCTTTGTCATGTATGGATGTTTTCTTCATCCAAGCCCTGCGGGGCTCCTGGAGTTCCCTTCCTGACTGTCTCCTGCCTCAAAAGTGTCGTGACACCTCCTGCTCTTAGAGATGGTGTGTGAGCAACCTTCTTAAAAGTAAAAAACCCTTCAGGATACATTGAGATATTAATGCTGTACCTCCTATTGTCCCTAACATGACTTGTCAGAGAGAGAGAGAGAGGGGTCTTTGGGACTTTGTAAGTGTTATCCAATAGAGTCTTGGAATGGGAATTGTCAAAATTTGGATCAACCATTTTCTATTTTAAATTTCCACCCAGGATATTCTTATGCAGAAGGACTATCCAGTAGAAGTTTTGAGAATTTTTCCAAGTATTGCATTATTAATTCAATGGTGAGAAATTAAAGGGGGTGCATATTTGCCTCTTTAGGAGTATACATTGACACTTTAGAAGTTGGGGTTAGAATATTTTGTTCTCTATGGTGTAATGAAAACTTTTGGTCAAAAATGTTTTAAATTGTTGCAAAATGGTCCCCAATAAGACACACTTCCCTGAATTGAACCTGGGCTGGCCTAATGACTTGCTTGGGACAAAACAATTCAGCGGAAGTAACATGGCACAGGTTATGGGACAGTGTCTCCTTCCACTCTCTGGCTGTCCTGCCACATCAAGAAGCCCAGCCTAGCCTCCTTGAGGATGTGAGGCCATGTGGAAAGAGAAGTCCTGGTGGTGAATGCCAATGAGCTGTCACAGCCGAGGTGCCGTCCTGTGAGAGGAGCCATCTTGGAATTTCCAGAGTCAGTCCATCCGCCAATGGACTGAAAATGTGTGAAGGAGTCCAGGGAACTCATGGAGCAGAGATAAGCTATCCAACTGACCCAGCCGAGCTTACAGAGTTGTGAGCACAGCAGTGGGGGTTGTTTTAAGTCACTGAGTTTGGGAGTGATTGGTTATACAGCACTAGATCACGGGAACAAACATGTGCTGTGAAAACGACACGGGTGAAGCACAGATCATTTGGGTCCATTGACACTTGGGCAGGTCAGACTGAAGGAAGTGTCATGGGAACATCTGGGGATGATGACATTCTAGTTGAGTTGTGGATGCTCCTAGTTTGTCCGAGGGATCACAACACCGTCTTGTCTATATTTCTGTTTGGCACTAGTCACCCCATAACTCGATTTGTTTCTATGCCTGTCTTCCCCACTGGCATGCAAATTCCTCATAGAAATGGTCATATTTCAGTTCTTCTGTAACTCCAGTGCCTAGCCCAGTGTTTAAACCTGTAGTAGTACTCAAGAAATGTTTTATAAAAAAACACCCAAAATCCCAAAGCTGTGCCAGCTTGTCTTATCAAAGAACAGAAAGGAAAGGGATGTACTTTTGAATGAACCAGCAAAGAGCATTCTAGAGAAAGAAAAAATTAGTTGTTTCTTCTGAATTTGATTTCTTCCTGTTCTTTGAAATGCAGCGTTTATCTTCCTTCCTGTTTTCTTTCCAGGATGCGGGGTGCTTCCTACATTAACCTTTCACTCCGTGGTATGTCCTACACTGTTTCCTTGTCTCCATCCTTGTCCCTGCTTTTGTCTCTGTATTTTGATTTTCTGTCTTTCTAAACATTTGCTCTGTCTTTTTATGTTATTTAGCATTAAAATCAAATTGCAGTACATTTTGCTAGTTATATTCATTATAAACTATTCATATTTTTTGCTCTTAATCTAAAACCAAATAAATAAAACATTATATAATTATCTTTCCTGAAATACCTTAAGTCATATGGAAGTTTTTTCTCACATACCTTACATCAACTGATTATTTTCTTTGGGTAGTGGTCCTCAGTATTAAAAATATCTGCTCCACTGGGTGAGACCTTGGAGATGATGCTTTTAAGGGCCTAATTCCTCTCTGCAGTCTTCTTGAACTTGAGTAAATGGGGAAAGAGGAATGAAGCTTGGCTTGTACCTACCTACAAGCCACCGGAAGACTACACTGTCTGTGTTCAGAGACAGAATCCCAGCTGGGGTGGAAGATAGATGGAAGGCAGCCTTGGCCTCGGTGGCCTTTCATGCACACTGATCAGCAGATCCTCGGGCTGCTCCCTCATTTTCCCATAGAGCTACCTCATGTGTGGGGCAAGGTCCCACCACCCCTACGTGGCCACTCCTCCATATGGGAAAAGACAAAGTATAAGATACTATGATTTCTTCACCCATGATGAATCTGCCTCATTTTCTATCTGTTCTCCCTCACGAATTCCATTAACCTTGATTCCCTGGTTCTATCTTTGAGCCCCAAGTCTAAGGTCATGATTCACAAACCCTACATCCCACACAAGCATGATGCGGATTGCTGCTGTTCACCGAGAGTCATTTTTGCCTTCATTGCCCAGCCTGTCTCACATTTATATGTGTCCGTATAACTGGATTCTAGCTAATGGAATGTGAGTGACTATGATATAGGGCCAGCTGTGATCTTCCACGTTTGCTCCTCCTTTCTTTTCCTATTCTGCTCACCTAGAATGGCGATGCCCGGGTGGACCTTAGAAGCGTGATAGAAATGACCGAGCTGCCATCAGCTTGGGTCCCTGAGTGATTTTATGTAGCAGATCTCTTTCTCTCGATCCGAAACCACCCTGGATGGTTTTGTAAATGAAAAATTAATTCTATTAGGGTTGAGCCTTTGCATTTTGGATATCTATTTTAGCATTGAACTTAACCTAATTAACCAAGATAAGGGAACAATTGACTAAGTGCTCAGTGAACAATTTCAACCTAAGACATCAACATATCGTAAGTGACTTATAATGGAAAGAACTCTATGGTGAGCTTTTCAAAGCAAGTTTGTATATGCATACATTTCTGATGGGAAGCAAATGCTCTCCTCACCTATTAAAGTGTATCAGTTAGCTTACATTCCTCAACAAGCCACCCCCAAATATAATGACTTAAAACAATGCATTTTAATTTATTAATAACTAAGTATACTATCAGCTCATTATTCTATCAACTGGGCAGTTCTGGTGTTGCCTGGGCTCACTCAGGCAACAAGCGAGCAGACAGCTTGCCTGGGGGTGACTGGAGTGGGGTGGCTGCGTGGCCAGAGTGCACTGGTTCTTCTCCACACGGCCTCTATGGCAGGCTAGCTGACACAGGCTCACACAATAATCTCATGGCTCTGAGTGCAGCAAGAGAGGGCAGGCAGCAATCCATAAGCACATTCAAACCTCTTATTGTAGGATGTTTGCTATTGTCCCAAATGACTAAAGCAAGTGACATGACCAAGCTCAGGCTCAGGGGGTAGAGAGTAGAGAAATAAACTCTTCTTCTGGATGGGATTGCTGGGAGGAGCTGCTAAAGATTGTGGCTTCCTTGGGGTCAACCTATCACTCCTGAGCTGTGACAGTACCTGAAATGCCACAACACTGACCAACTTCACAGAAGGTGGAAGAGCCTGATGGGAGTCAAGAGACTGGTGCCCTTGTTGCCACTTTTTTTTTTTTTCTGTGGGTTCTTAGAAAATTACTCACTTCCATTGTCCCCGGCCCGGATGCAGGAATGGAAGCACAGGAAAATTGTTCAGCTTAATAATCCCTGAGGTTTTATGCAACACTCTAATTTTATCTTTCTTTCCCAGCAGAGGATTCAGGTTCAAAGTGCACATTATGAGAACTACAAACAGCATTTCGTGTGTTGGTTTATGGTGGTGCAGGGGCACCTGTGACCAGCCAAATTCTGAGCAAGACTCAGAGCAAACTGGGTAGGTGCCAGTGCCACAGGCAGTGCCAGTGGAGAGCCGTGCCAGCCCAGCTGTGGCCACTTCCCTCTCCTTTCAAGTTGAACTTGAGTGAGTGGGAGGTGGGAATCCATGTTTATTTCTGGTGTGCTTCCTGCTGATTGTGATCCTTCCGTTAATGCCCTCTGCAGGTTGAATCTCACCTCCACTGTCCTCTCCAGGGCCAGTTTCTCCTTTTATAGGTGTTTTCGTTTGCAGGGGTGGTGGATTGATGCGACCACATTTTCCAAATACAAATAAAGCAGAGTGGAAGGTGCCCTTGAAGGCATTAGTGCTTGGAGCGAAGTCCAGGAACTCTGTGGAGCTGTCAGCCTCCTGGAGATCCGCTCTCCTCTGCCAGGGCGTCTGACAGACAGGGAGGGACAGGTGGCAATGGGGGTAATCCTCTGCTTTAAGAAAGCAGCAATCAAAAATCTTGAAATCTGTTGGAAATAAAACCCTTTTCATGTTTGGAAAGGAAACCTTGAGAGGGAAAGACATACAGGAGGGGTAGGGGCAGAATTGTGAATTTTGTCTTTCAACCCAAATAAACAACTCTAGTGCTGAGAGGTCCTGTGGCTTTTACATTCCCAGACCTCCTTCCCCATACCTTTCCTTTACAGGGGCTTATTCTAGTGGTTCAGCTGGAATAGTGCCTGCATGCGGCCCTGTTCCCTCTCGCCTCTCCATGTTTTCTTACAAACAGAAAATTCTGCTAAACCACCTGGCTAACAAAGTGCTGGAGGAGTGAAGCAGCCACAGAAGAACAGCCTCCATGACGACTAAGGTGGGGAGAGGCATGCCTGCACCAGAGGGAGGAGCTGACGGACAGAGCGGGTTCAGGGCCTCAAGGCTGTTTGAATCCCACTGTAGTGATGCCCCTAATTCTCCTGTCCCCCAGCCCCGCAAACTGCCACTCTGAGAGCCTTCCGGGCAGTGCCAATAGGAGAGCTCAAGGTGCAGAGTCCAGGGCTCCAGAGCTGGGCGTAATTTTCTCTTTGAAAACAACGATGGAGATGGTGGTGTGGTGGTGACAAGTGAACAGGAAGAGAAGGAAGTGAAGAGGGGCAGAGGAGGAAAGATTAAAACTCATCTTCCCAACCTTGCCCTACAGAGGGGGATTTTTGGGTAAACGTGGAGATTCCTGTTATTCTCATATTACTTCTCCTAGCAATTTAAATAGAAAATCAGGCAGGAAACACCAGTCAGTAACTGGCTGCCATTTCCTATGCTGTGAAGCTGTTAGCACAATTTCTGCTCTAGAGGAGACATTCAAGAAAGGCCAGTTTCTTTGAGATGGAGGAGACCTTTTTTTGAATACTTGATAGGATATCAGGTTGGGAGTATATGTAAATAACACAAAATCAATTTTTTCTGTTGTCCTCACGCTAACTTTAAATGGTGCTGGCACCAGCACCTCACAGAGACAAAGCTGTCCCTATATGCCATCCAACATCTGCTAGAACTGCTTTCATTCTACCAAATGTTCCCTGGTGCCTCTTACCTTCTGACCTCTGGACATGCTGCTTCTTCTGAAACTCTAAGCCCATCTCTCTCTTCCCATTCCAGTTCTCCAAAACCTCACCCACTTTCCTTTGTCCAGCGAATCCCTTCTCATCCATTACATCTCAGCTGGATGCCAGTTCCTCAAAGCGCTGCTCTCAAACCTGGGTTAGGTAAGCATACTGTGTATACTCCTGCCGCACTGCTACTACTTGTTATGATAACATATTAGTTAACTCTTATTGAGCACTTACCACCACCCAGGGGCTGTGCTAAGTGCTTTCTTCTTTTATAAAAATTTGACTTTTATTGTATTTTTTTCTACTACCATCTAGTCCCCTTATACCCTTCTTTCCCCAGTAATCACCACACTGTTGTCCATGTCTGTGCATCCTTTTTCCTTTTGTCCAATCTCTCCACCTCCTAACCTCTCCCAACAGCTGTCATCCTGCTCTCTATGAGTCTGTCCCCATTTTCCTTCTTAGTACAGTTTGTTCATTAGATTCCACATATGAGTGAAATCATACAACATTTGTCTTTCTCTGACTGGCTTATTTCACTTAGCATAATGTTCCCTCTAATCCCACTTTGCTGAGAGTTTTTATCATACATGGGTGCTGGATTTTATTGAATGCTTTTCTGCATCTATTGATATGATCATGTGTTTTTTATCCTTTTTATTTTGTTTATGTGGTGAATCACATTTATTGATTTGTGAATGTTGTACCAACTTTGCATTCCTGGAATAAATTCCACTTGATCATGATGCATGATCTTTTTGATACATTGCTGTATTTGGTTTGCTAATATTCTGTTAAGGATTTTAGAGTTTATGTTTGTCAGAGATATTGGACTATAATTTTCTTTTTTTGTAGTGTCTTTATCTGGTTTTAGAATTAGGATAATGTTGGCCACATAATATGAACTTGGGAGCCTTCCCTCCTTTTGAATTTTTTGAAATAGTTTGAGAAGGAGAGGCATTAGTTCTTCTCAGAATGTTTGGTAAAATTTACCTGTGAGGCCATCCAGTCCAGGGCTTTTGTTTTTTGGGAGTTTTTTGATTACTGTTTCAATTTCACTAGGTATAATCTGTCTATTCAGATTCTCTGATCTTTCCTGGTTTAGTTTTTGGAGATTGCATGTTTCTAGGAATTTATCCATTTCATACAGGTTGCCAAGTGTGTTGGCATATAGTTGTTCATAATATTTTCTAAATCCTTTGCATTTTTTTAGTGTTAGTTGTTATTTCTCCTCTTTCATTTATGATTTTATTTATTTGATCCTCTCTCTCTCTCTCTCTCTTTTTGGGATGAGTCTGGTTAAAGGTTTGTCAACCTTCTTTATCTTTTCAAAGAAAAAAATCTTGGATTCATTGATCCTTTGTATTTTTTTAGACTATTTCATTTATTACTCCTCTGATCTTTATTATTTCCTTCTTTCTACTCACTTTGGCCTGTGTTTCTTGTTCTTTTTCAAGTTCCTTTAAGTGTGAAGCTAGATTGTTTATTTGAGCTTTTTCTTTTCTTCTTCTTTTTTTTTTGAGATAGGCCTGTAATGCTATGAATTTCCCTCTTAGGATTGCTTTCCCAGTGTCCCACAGATTTTGCATTTTTGTTTTCTCATTTTTATTTGTTTCAAGGTATCTTTTGATTTCTTCCTTGATCTCATTGTCGACCCATTCACTGTTTAACAATATATTATTTAACTTCCATGTCTTAGTATGTTTTTCAGTGTTCTTCTTGTGATTGATCCCTAATTTTATAGCACTGTGAACATAGAAGATGCTTAAGTGCTTTCTACATATTATCTCATTTTCATAATCCAATGAGGCATGCTTTATTTTTCTTCATATTTTAGGAATGAGAAAACCAAAGATCAGAGAGGCCAAGAGGAGTTTCTATGGCTGGTGTAACAAACTACCATAGACTTGATGGTTTAAAATAACCATTCTGGAGGCCAAAAGTCCAAAAGGAAGGTGGTGGCAGGCTATGCCTTGCTCTGAAGGTTCCAAGGAAGAATCTTTTCTTACCTCTTCAAGCTTCTGGAGGTTCCAGGTATTCCTCGGTTGCATCATCTCCATCTTCACTTCTGCCTTGTCCTTTGTGTACCTGTCTTCTCCTTCTTTGTTTCTTATAAGGACACTTGTCATTGGATTTAGGGCTAACCTGGATAATCCAGGATGACCCATCTTGAAGATCATTAATTATATCTGCTAAAACCCATTTATCAAAATAAGGTCACATTCACAGGCTCTGCAGGTTAGAATAAGGACACACCTTTTTCAGGGCCACCGCTCAACTCAGTAGAGTGAGTAACTGAGACAGTTGTTCAGAGGATGTGAATTTGGGCAGTGACTCGAGACCTCAGGCTAACATTCTCTCTGCTATTTCATTTCCCTGGGTGCTGCATTAAGCATCCACTGACTCTATGTTCATGCTACACACTTCACAGTTTCCTGTTGGCTGGTCTGATTCCTAGATTTGAATCAGGAGTGACTGTCTTTGTTGATATTCATTGTTCCATAGTTGGTGGTACATTTTCAATAACTGCTGAATGAATGAATCAGTGCCAGTTACACTGCAGAACTGTTTGGAGCATATTGTTTGATGTGAGTCACTTTATTGGCCGCAAATCTTGACATGTCTTCACTGTCTCCTCCTGTCTGAAGGTGCTACCCACCTGTAGGGCTGTGCCAGTGTCAGTGGAACCCTCGCCTGGTGCCCTGAGTTGCAGGAGTCTGAGCTCAGAGCCTGGGCCAGTGTGGTCCTCCATCACACCCTATCTGCACTGACTGTCCCTCCCCTTCCAGACTTGAATGGATTGCCTCTCTCTGGGGATGGATCCAGTTTCCTAAGCAGCCATGGAGGGGCTAAAATGATACAACTCAGAAAAATAGGGGCAGGGTTCGTCAGCTCCTTATGGGGAAAATACATTATATTAATATCTGCTTCTGTCAATGTCACTTCCCCAGGATGTAAAATTGTGTATCACTTTCAAATATTTCTATAGTTTTTACTAGGTTAAAAATTATTGGGTTGTAATGGGAAGTATAAATATGATACAACCTCAGATTCACATGTCAGAACACCTGCATCTTGTCCTTACTTATCCGTTGAAAAGTCACATGATGATCTGAGCATCTAGTTTTCTCATCCCATGTCCACTACATGGTGTCATTATTCACCAGCTTATTTTACAGCTGAGGAAATTAGGGATATAGACATGAAGAAATGATGGAGAGGCGGCAGGGAGTGTATGATGAGAAGCATGGCTGTAATTCCAAGGAGGAAACAATGATCTCTAGCTGGAGTGGTCTCCGAGGTGGTAGCCAGTGGACTGGAGGGTGCAGTGGCGTGGGCAAGGCATGGAGGCTGGAGCTCATGCCGTGACTTCTTTTCTTCCAGAAGTTTCTTGCCTTGACACCATAATAGTCCTTTTAGAATTGATATAAAATTCATATCACATAAAATATTCATAAAACATAAAATTGTTCATTTTAAAGTGAACAGTTCAGTGGCATTTAGTACATTCACAGTGCTGTGCCCTCATTGCCTCAATCTAGGTTGAGAACATTTTCATCACCCCAGAATAAACCCTGTAGCTATTAAGCAGGCACTTCCCATCCTGTTCTCCCCCAAAGTCCCTGGCAATCCCTTATCCTTCTGTCTCTATGGAGTCACCTATTCTGGATATCTTATGTAAAGGGAATCATATCATATGTGACTTTTTTTGTCTTGCCTCCCATAGTGGCCTCTTAAAACATGTTTTCCAGCTTCCCTCATTGTCTCTTCCAGTCCATTCTCCATAAGCAGCCATGATGCTCTTTCTTAGCTACAAAGCTGAACATGCTTAAAATTCTTCAAATGCTTCCACATGCCCTTGGGATAAACTCTGGTAGCCATGCCTGCCTACTTCCCCAACAGAGCTTTTGAGCTTAGTGTCTGGGCACTACTCTTACTGCCTGTGTGTCCCAACCCAAACCCTTCAAGTTCTTTGCTCACTTCTAGGCCTTGCTCTAGCTGTGGCCCTTACTTGGAGCACTCCCTCCCCACTCACCATCCCCACCTTGTATTAGATGTGACGCCCTCAGAGAAACCTCTGAGCGGGATTAGTGCTCTTATTCTAACCTTCTACCTTCCTCTCTCTTGCCAGCCTCATGGTCACTGTCACTCTACTGCAACTTCTGGTTTCAATACCAGTTTTCTGAATGGAAGATCCACCTTCTGAAAGCAGGTATTGTGTGGGTCTGTCTTGCTTGCTCTTTAGCAAATGGCAGCAGTCAGTAATATTTGTTTAATGAAGGATGGTGAGAAAGAAGAGATTCTTAACGGATATCAGGTAGAGACGATTTTGAAAGGAGGGTTCACAGATTGGACACTAGTGTCATGGCATGACTAGACCGAGGAAACCCTTGAGTGATAAGGGTTTAGAATTCACCTTGTAGGTCAAGGGCTAACAAATTCTAAAAACTGCTGGGGTCCAGCAGGAACTATAGTGGGTGAAGGGCAGGGAAAGGTGCAAAGGTTCTGGTGGGAACCAGTGCGTAGCGCACTGGTGGTGCACTGTGTGGCGCATGGTCAAGAGCAGACGCCAGAGACAAGGCAGCTGCTCCTCAATATCAGCTGATTATTGCCAGGTGGGAACATGGGCTCAAAGTTGCCAGACTTTTGGAGTTTTTAAGAGAAGCCAGAAATCTGGATGTGCGTGTGTGCACACACACAAAATACCTATTTTAAAATGTTGCATCCAAATGAAGTTTTTGAAAAACACAGTGTGAGCCAAGCAAAAGCCATCTGGGGCTGGATTCAGCTCAGAGGCTTCTAGTTTTCAGCGTCTGCTCAAGACATTAAAAGTGCTTGAGTTGGGAAGTAACAGTTTGAAAGTGGCATTGTAGGAAGATAACCACAGAGGTCCTACGCAGTATGTCTTGACAGGGAATCATCTGGAGACAGAAAAGCCAATTAAAAGACTGGACATACCAATTCATGGTTCATTCAGTGCACAGTGGGTACCAACTGTTGGATAAGGCACCTGCAACAATAACACCAACACGTCCTTCCCTCCACCTGGACAGCCACACACCCTGCCATGCAGGGACTCCCCAACAGTCTCTATCATCTTGCCCTGAGCAGATGGCCAGTTTGCTTGTCATATGACTGTTATTTTGGGCTTGACCTTGCCCCAAGCTTGCATGTCTGCATCTCTGTTCCTGAGTCTTGCTTTCCACTTCATGGCTGATATGGGGCTTTTCTACCTCAGAGACCTGTCTTGGTAAATTATTCAGTACCTCATCCCACGTGAGACCACTTCCATGGCTTAGATATTTTTTCCAGCTATATTAAGACATTATTGACACATAACGTTGTGAAGTTTTTGTGCACATACTGGCTTGATATGCTCATATATAGCAAAATGATTACCAGCACAGTGTTAACTCCATCACTTCACATAATTACCATTTGTTCTTATGGTGAGAACATGTAAGAGCTACACCCTTAGCAACTTTCAAGTACATAATAGACTGTTATTAACTATAATCACCATTATATGTTATGTGTGTGCTGTATGTTAGATCTCCAGAACTTATTCATCCTAAAACTGAAAGTTTTGGCCAACATCACTGCATTCTACTACCCCCTCCACCCACCCCTAGCCCCTGGTAACCACCACTCTACTTTCTGTTTCTATAGGTTTGGCTTTTTAGATTCCACATGTAAGTGAGATTATACAATATTTGTCTTTCTCTTTCTAACTTATTTCATTTAACATAATGCCCTCAAGATTCATTTATGTTGTTGCAAATGGCAGAGTTTCCTTACTTCTCATGGATGAATAATATTCTATTTTGTATTTAAGTACCTTGTTCCTAGGCCTCCACTTACTTCTGAGAAAAAAAAATGCCTGCACTCAGGGACCTCCTTGGAAATAAGGAAGGAGAGAAAGGCGCCTGAAAGGGGGAAAAATGTCTTGATATGGGGTTTAAACTTTGAGCATTCTTAATGGGCTACTTTCATAATTTTGTTTATTTTTCTACCCCTCATCAGGACTTGAGCAAAGAAAGAATCATTATAAAACAATAAAAGAGATCTTTTTCTTAATATCTGAATCATAGTGTATACATTTTACCCGCTTCCCAATCCCACATAGAGAAACATGTACTGTACAACAGGCTGTTGTCAGAAATTGGAGGGATGAAGCCCTACGAGTGAACACTGTGTAATCACGTACAGACACACAGTGCTTTGTGTCTGGGTGTTGGGAACAAGAGAGAAGGAGACCAGGGTGACTCTGAAGGACCAAGTCCAATGACTGGACCACGGAGAATGTGAAACACTGATAATACTGAAAGCAAAGTAGAATGGTGGAAAAAGCTCGGTTGCCACACTTTTAATGGTGCTAACTCATCTGTCCTGGAGGTTATCACTGCAGGTCTGCAGTCCTTCCTGCCCCCACCCTTCTCTGGGCTGCCAGGTATCTTGGAGGTTGTCTTCCTGTTATATTTTTAGCAGAGGCATAGAGAAGAAACAGTGCAATACAACTGAACCTCCATGGCCTAACCACCTCCTTTAATGAAAAAAAAAATAGTCAAGTTAATTAGCCTTATTACTAGTAGCAACTTGTGACACTATGACTGCAAAGGATCTCGGGAACTTTTCCAATTAATTTTGAATGCTGCTGGTATAATTGAGAGTTGATTATACATGTATGAGGTAATTTGAGAAAACAAACTGTGCATTTTTGATGTTAGTGTTAATACAGTCTTAAATTTTATTGTAGAATTAAATAAGCTTAGAATCTTAGGGCTTGAAAAAAACTTAGAGGTAATTTAATATGACTTCAGCCCAACACAAGAATCCCTAGTAACAACACTCTTTAAAAAATGACATTATAATTATTTTTTAAAAAATTATTTTCAATTATAGTTTATATTCAATATTAATTTGTATTAGTTTAAAAAATATACATTTATATACCTAAATATGTAATATATTGTTGTTCTTATTTTTTAGTTTATTTCTTAAATCACTTTTTGCTTTTCAATTACAATGGACGTACAATATTAGTTTCAGGTGTATGTCCCCATTTATTAGACATTATATGACATACTAAATGATTGTCCCAATAAATCTTGGACCCATCTGACACTGTAATAGTTATTAGAATATTATTGACCACATTTTCTGGGCTGTACTTTACATTCCCATGGCTATTCTGTAATTACCAATTTGTATATTTTAATCCCTTCATCTTTTTTACCCACCCCTGTAAACCCCTTCCATTGGGCAACCATGAACACGTCCCCTGTATCTATGAGTTTGTTTCAGTTCTGCTTGTTTATTTTTGTTTTTTTAGATTCAATTGTTGATAGATACTTATTTATTACCACTTTATTGTTCATATTTTTATCTTTTTTCTTCTCCTTTCTCCTCCTCCTCCTCCCCCTCCCCTTCCTCCCCCTCCCCTTCCCCCTCCTCCTCCTCCTCCTCCTCCTCCTCCTTCTTCTTCTTCTTCTTCTTGAAGACCTTTTAGCATTTCTTCTAGTACTGGTTTGGTGGTGGTAACTCTTTTATCCTTTTTCTTGTCTGTGAAGCTCTTTGTCCTTTGATTCTAAATGATAGCTTTGTTGGGCAGAGTAATGCTGGTTGAAGGTACTTGCTTTTCATCACTTTGAATATTTTTTGCCAGTCACTTTGGCCTGCAAAGTTTCTGTTGAGAAGTCAGCTGACAGTCTTATGAGACCTCCCTTGTAGGTAATGAACTGCTTTCTTTTGCTGCTTTTAAAATTCTCTCTTTGTCTTTAACCTTTGCCATTATAATTATGATGTGTCTTGGTGTGGGTCTCTTTGGGTTCATTTTGTTTGGCAATCTCTGTGTTTCCTTGACTTGTGTGCCTTTTTCCTTGACCAACTTAGGGATGTTTTCAGTTCTTATTTCTTCAAATGCATTCTCTATCCCTTGCTGTCTCTCTTTGCCTTCTGGCACCCCCAAGATGGGGATGTTGTTACCCTTCATGTTATTCCAGAGTTCTCTTAAGCTATTCTTATTTTTTTTAAATTCGTTTTTCTTTTTGCTGTTACAGTTGTGTGTTTTCTGCTGCCTTGTCTTATAAATCACTGATTTGATCCTTCATTTCATCCAATCTGCTGTTCAGTTCTTTTAATGCATTCTTCATTTCAGATATTGTATTCTTCATTTCTGAGAGGTGATTTTCTTATGGTTTGTATGTCCCTCGTTATGCTTACTATTTCTTTATTTAAATTTTTACTGAGTTCTCCCATTGTTCCCCTAAGTTCCTTGAACATCCTTATAATCATTATTTTGAACCCTGTATCTGGTAGATAGTTTGTCCCCATTTTACTTAGTTCTTTTTCTGGGGATCTCTTCTGTTCTTTTATTTGGAGCATGTTTCTTTGTCTCCCCATGTAGGAGGCATCTCTGTATTGGTTTCTGTGTATTAGGTTGATCTGATGTGTCTCCCAGTCTTGGTAGAGTAGCCTTATGTAGTAGGTGTCCTGTGGGACTCAGTGTCACAGCCCCCCTGATCACTGGAGCTAGGTGCTCCAGGAATGTACTTTGCATGATTTATGTGAGCCCTCCCATTGTGGTTGAGTCTTTATTGCTGTTTACTTATTTGTGGGTTGTGTTGATCCTCAGACTTGCTGAATGTGAGGATTGACCCCAATCAAAATACACATGATGTTGTGCAAGGGCTGATACCACAAAGTGAAATTTGTCCCAGTAGCATCTGGTGCCTGCTGAGATCTCTCTTTGAGTGTGCTGGTTATGGAACAAATGGGTTGTATTCTGATGTGGTATGAAGCCAGCCTCTGGATGTGTTGGCTCTGGGGCCGCTTGGAAGGGACTTCATTGTAAGTCAATATCAGATGCTGCTTGTGACCAGCCCTAGGTTACCTGTTAAGAGCTACCAGATGATCCATGCTTGTTGGCTGCCTCTGTTGGGCTGGCTATACATGGAGGGGTCAACCTGTGTTGAGGCTGGTTTCTACCAGCACTGAATCTGAGGCAGCACTGCAGCCTTTACCTGCTAACTACCTGCTCGGTTCAGCCACTGAAAGAGCCTCCCATAGTAAGGAACTTGCTCTGAGTCACCATCCCTCTACTAGAGCCCGTGGTGAATGCCTGCATTGAGGTTTTGTGTGCTGGCCCTTTAAAAGATTACCTAGGTTTCTAGCATTCTCCCATTTCACCCTGGAGACTGAATTCCCCACTGAATTTCCAAAGATGGTTTGTGGGCTCCTCTTACTAGCACTGATGTCCTGGGCTGGGGAGCCTGAGGTAGGGTTGAGACTTCTCATTTCTCAGGTTGGACCTTTGCGGCTGAGATATCCCACCAGATTCTCAACTGCCACATGTGGGGGTGGGTCAGCCCTTTTCACATCTTCACCTTTCCTACAAATGCTGGTGTGGCTTCTGTATATCCTCAGTTAAAAGACTTCTGTTCAGCTCTGCTTAGCTAGGCTTCAGTTGGTTAATCTGGTTGATTGTTCTATAATTTAGCTGTAATTCTGATTTAGTCCTGGGAGGAGGTGAGTGTATCTTCTACCTACCCTATGGCTATTTTGGATCCCCTCAGTAACACTCTGGTGTTTTATCACCAACACAAGCTCCTTGGGGACAGGGACTGTATCTTTTTTACTTTTGAATTCCCCCTTGTATAGTAAGCACTCATGAAATATACTAATCAGTTGATGAGGAGTAAATCAACACATCTTAAGATAAGTAGTCTAAGTCAGTCTCCAAATCTAGATTTTCGTTCATTTAAACATAAGTGTAGCTGGGCTAAACCACAGATTCTAGAAACATCTAAATAAATGACTGTAATGGAGATGTTAAAACTATGCAAAGGTTAACGGTCTTATTTTCCCTGTTGACGTATCAGGGTTAGGAATTAAAACTTTGTTCAGTAAAGGTTCACATGACATTAGACCACTTCTTGTTTAGTTGAAAAAAAATAGATCATAAACTTTTCAAGGCTTTAAACAGACATACATTTAAAAAAATTAACCAGGTAAACCACAGAATCCTGTCTTTAAAAGAGGCTTTTCATATTAATACTGTGATATTGAAAATAATAGATTTCACATCTGGGACTAAAAAAGAAGATATAATGAACTTTTACATCAGGGGTCAGCAACATCCCATCTGCAAAGAGAAATCAGGAATGCTGGTTGGGTGAGCACGATCACAGCGGCACAGTGCTGGAGACTTTCTGACAGGAATACTCACAGCTGGGAGTGAGCCCAAATAATAAAATAAAAAATCTTTCCAAGATGATGAGGGCCCAAATTGTTGCATCTCCATAGCAATAGAAAATGCAAACTTTACACCTTTATTTACCTTCTATTCGACCACAAATGCATTGCATTTGTCATGGTAACACCTACATCACATATGCATGTATCCCTTCAGATACGCGACCTGCTGTTCTAAGAAAACAAACACATACCAAGACATGAGCGTCATGTGAAACCTCTACTCATTTTACAATGTTTTGATGAAAAAATATGTCCTGCTGGACCTTGACATCTTTTTCTCAAGGACTGTTTTCCAATTTCAGTGGCAGAAAACCCAGGTGTCTCTTTTTTTTTCTCTGCCTCTGAAGTCACAGTGAGAGTTATGGAGACACGTCATTACAAGTGGATGCGGGAAGTTCAGGGTAAGAGTGTAGCAACAGGACAGATTGGAGGGGATTATGACTTTGACAGAAAAGGGAAAGTGGCTCTGTGACCACAATGCCCTACCCTATGGAAGAGGTGAGTGGAAGACACAGTAATCTATGTCCTCAGAGTGATATGAGGAGCCTTGAAAACCCTCTTTTCTCCAAGAGATTTCTTCCCTGAATTTTCACTGAAGGCTGTGATTCAAATAGTAAATTTCAATCACTGCAGCAATATTGCCTCTTACAGTGTAATTATCTAGCAGCATAAAGCCTTAATCCCAAAGTATTCAGTATTGCCTTGGCTCATAAAAGTTGGTACAATGGCTTGTCCAAGAATTGGACTTAACACTAGTACTCAGGAAGAGAAGGAAGGTGCTGGGGGTGGGGTGCTGCTGGGTGGCTTCAGAGTTTGGAAGAACTGAACACTGCTTGGCTAAGACATGGGGCTCTAGGGACTGAAAGAGAAAAGTAGCTACAGGAATAAACAAATGATTAAAAAATATATTGATTGTGTTAGCTACACGTCCAATACCAGGCTCTGAAAACAAACTTTACAATTTTGTCTGTGGCTGCCCAGATTTTCAGCTTTCTAATTTACTCTGCTGTTGGCCTGACATAAAAGTTTGGGCTTTGGGAAAAAAATAAAACAAACCAAAACTCATAGACACAGACAACAGTATGGTGATTACCAGAGAGAGAAGGTAGGAGGAGGTAGAAGAAGGTATAAGGGGGATAAATGGTTATGGATGGAGACTTGCCTTGGGGTAGTAAACACACAACACAATCTACAGATGGTGTATTATGGAATTATGCACCTGAAACTTATATGATTTTATTAACCAATATCACCCCAATAACTTCAATGAAACAGCAACAACAACAACAACAAAATTTAGGGCTTGGCTGTGAAGCAAAGGTTGCATGCTGTGTTGTATGGCCTCTACTTCCAACCTCTTCCAAGCACGTCATAATAAGATCTTTCCCAACCTGCATCCTTGGGATGACCGGAATATCTACAAGAGAGGGCAAACTCCCATTGCTTGGCAATATTTCCCATCCTTATTTTATTTGGCCCTTCTCTTCTCTACTTTTCTTTTATTTGTAGCTATAAGGCCACTTTTTTTTGGCAGCTTCTGAACCCAGTAATCTTGGGGAAAGGCAAGAGTGCCCTGATCCTAGAGTAAGACTGGTACGTTCTAGTCCCAGTTTTGCATCCCATTGGGCAGCAGGTGCTCTGGCTGCCTGGTTGCATGAATCAGGCGAGGCTCTGCTGAGGTGATGAACCCCTTCCCAAGCCTCAGTGGCTGAATATACACAGGTTTATCTCTTGTTCAAGAAGAGCCTGGAAGCTCCCTAAGACATTTTCCTCCTGGCCTTGACTCAGAGATGAAGGCAGCTTAACATCCTGGTAATGCTTCTGGAAGCAGAAGACAGAAATGGGCAGTCACATTACGGCTCTTCATATTTCTGTCCTGAAGTGTTTCACTTTCACTCATGGCCCACTGGCCAGAACTAGTCACATGGATGAGACACTGAGAAATGTGGCTAAGTTCATGAATATTCAGTGTATAGTGAATATTTATGCCATTACTTGTGATGTCTGGTAGCCAATGTTCTTAGACTTATGATTCCAAGGGTAGGGGTAGTTAGGATACAGTTAGGGCAAAGTGATCAGATGAGAGATAAAAATGAAATTTTCTGA
Source organism: Tonatia bakeri (assembly GCA_004024845.1). Lineage (NCBI taxonomy): Eukaryota > Metazoa > Chordata > Mammalia > Chiroptera > Phyllostomidae > Tonatia > Tonatia bakeri. The sequence continues at coordinate 4,224 of PVIA01015620.1, read as the reverse complement.
AGGCATCACATAGAAGTAGGAAAAAGATTTATGAGCCATTTTTGCTAGGAAGGACCCTTCTGACAATGATTGTCCTTAGACAGGTGGGGCCAGCTCGGGACCTGCCACGGGGCTGAAGATTCTGGCCCATCATACCACATGTTGAGCATTATCCTATCAGTACAACTGGGAATAGCTCCTGGTGTAAAAGTGTTCATAGCCTGAGCTTCCCCACTACTACAGGTCCTAGTCTCCGCCCACCCCCACCCATAAAACTACTGCTTTTGTGTCTCAGTGGTCCTACCTGGGTTCCTGATACCACAAACTTTTGTCTGTAATCAATACGTTCTTATATCAAAAATACAGGAAGCTGTCATATAAAAACTGCCTATCTGCTTTAGAGACCCCGTTGTTCTGGGAAATGACTGAACTCTACCCACATTGTAAAGACCAGCTTCCTAAATTCCAACAGTTGTTGACCAGGGATATTGTGACAATTAATCAAAACAAGTGTAATCACAACATTGGAATGGTTAATGTATCAGTTCTGAGAAAAAGGTTGGAGAATCAGCTGAGGAAGTAGGAAACATCAAAAAGACCTCGGTGACTAAGCGAGCCCTCTGTGGTGACAGAGATGGGGCCAAACTGGCCTACTGGGCTGCTGAGAAATGCTGTGATTCACGGAGCCTCTCTTCCTGTGGGAAGCTGTTTCCTTTTACCGGAGCACCAGCTTTCAGTCTGCATTACACAATTTAGTTTAGCTAAACCAAACATTTAACTAAATTAAATGGTGAGATCCTCGGATCTCAGTGTTTGTCTGTATGTTGTCACTGCTTCCGAAACAAGATCGTAGGTCAAAAGAAAGTCTTATTTCTGTATGTCTCTTAGGTCATGACACTTTCTATGGAGGAAGATATTGGTTGTATCTCACTGGAGACCTTGGAAATTTAAACCTGGAGGTGACCTTACATCTAATTCAAGGTCTTACTAGAAGGGGTTTAAGTTATGGTCATACTTGGAGTTGGAAAAGAAAAGATGCAAAGGTGATTATGGTCTCATGTTCATGAAAGAAATTCCATGCTGTAACCAATCTCCTTTCTTATCATGATTCTCTGTGCTTTTGATTGACTAATAACTCAATATTACTATCACCAAAGGCTCCCTTATTTGATCCTCATGACAGTACTGGTGTGCTGGCAGACCAGGTAGGAATGGAACAATTTTGAGGCAGTTCAGTCAGTTCAGTTTATCTTTCCTTTCCTAGAAGACTCACAGTCTTTTACCAGGGTGGGTGTGCACAGAAGAAAGGAAATAATCTGACTTTTCAAAGATTCCTGGACACTGGCTCTGAACTGACAATAATCCCAGGAAACCCAGAGTGTCACTGTGGTCTAGCAGTCAGAGTAGGGCACGCTGGCAGGTGAGCACTGGAGTTTTAGCCCGGTCTGTCTCACAGCGGGCTCACTCTGTCCTCAGTCCCATCCTGTGGTTATCTCCCCAGTTATGGGTGCATGATTGAGACAGAAATACTCAGCCAAGCCATTGACAGAGTCCCTACATTGGGGAAATCTTCCTTTAAGCCCACACCCCTTTCTTTTCTGCTCTCCCCAACTCCCCTCTCCTTCCTGATGCAGCATCAGAGGCTCCTTCTTTTTGCTTTTATATCATTGTTTATCCCCCCTATACAAAATACACACATAATTTTTTGTGATTGTTTTTCCCACTTGAGAGAACCAGTGAATAAGTAACTGAGGCTCAGGGACATTATAATATTTATCCATGAAAACCCAGCTGAAAATGGCAGAGCCTAGCCTTGAATCCATATCTCAACCCCAAGGTCAGGGTTCCTATTAACAACATCAGAGACCCTTACCCCTAACTGTTGACCTTGCTTTGACCCTGGTTTACATGGTCTAATTTGGTTTCTTGGTCAGGGCTTTGCTGGCAGAGTGGTAGTTATTACCAGGACTGGCTACATAATTTGCAGGGCCCAGTGAAAAATGAAAATGCAGGTGGACTGGCTCTAAAATCATTTGGGATGTCAAGACTGAAGTAGTAGAACATTACACCAAGGATGGGCCCTTCTAAGTGTGGGGCCCTGTAGAGTTGCACAGGCTACTCACACATGAAGTCGGCCCTGGTAACCACAAGGAGCACATTGTCCCCTTCAGGAGGTAAATGTCATTGCTGACTCCATGAGCCATGGCCCCTGTCATTTGAATTTGGCTCTCCCTGGGTGGGGCTTGATCAGTCACCTCTAGCAGGAAGGGTGTGGTGACAGACACTTCACAGCATTGAATTACACCCATGCTCAGTGTGGGTGAGTCTCCGCACAGGACTTTTCTCTGAAGCTTTCCTCACAGGGGCAGCAGGCAGTGGGAGTGAGATGAAACTGGGCCAGCCATGTGGCCTTTCCTCCTCCAGTCCTGGGGCTGGACTATGACTACACACTCCACTTTGTTTTCACTTTGAACCCCGAATAATCTGCTTGCACAGAAACCTCAGCTCTGTCAACTTTCAATAACCTTCACAGAGGAAAACTGGGGTGGGGGGCACATACATGTCTCATCTCAAAACAACTTAAAATCCCTCACTAGGCATTTTTCTGTCCTGTCTGCTGTATAGCCTCACTCCTCCTTCTCCCCACTCTCTGCTCCTTCCCTTCACAAACCCCAACCACCTTGGCCCCCTCCACATCCCACCTCCTCTTTATTTTGAGAACTTCAGACTCCTGACCTCTCTTTTACACCATGCAGCTCAGCCTGCCTTAGCATTTAACTTCAAACGGGACAGAAACAAAGGGTCCTTCAGCCAATGGGACCCTCTCCATTTATAAGGCAATTTAGTGACCATCTTTGTTATTGAGCCCCTTGGGGTCTCCCTCTTCACCTCAAGCGATAAATCAATGTTACTTCATGCATTTATAGTGAATGAGTACAATTTTCTTTATTCTTGTTACTTTATGATGAAATTTCTTCTCTTCCAGCTCTCACATAGGATGTTCCCACTGTGTCCCGCCCACCCGTGGTGGGGCTGGGGAGAAGGTGGTGGCCGTGGCAGTGTGGTCTGAGCATGTTCTTCCTAAAGAGGCGGAGTGCCTTCCCCAAGTCCCTGGTGGGAGGGGAGTATCTTCCTGGAGTTCTGAGGGAGACGGTGGCACTGAGACTCAGCTCTGGATTTCATTCACTACCATGAGTCAACTTCTATTCTGTAGACTTTTAATTTTGGTCCAGGCAAGTATCACCACTGAAAAGAAATGGTAAACAATTTAAGTATAGAATTCTGTATATTTTGGTATTGTCATGACAAAATGCTTTATATTTGGCAGGCTTTTGTCTGAAGTAGGAGAAATGCTTCCCCCCACACCCACCCCACCAGAACAAGATGCTAACTTGAAAGGAAAAGAACACAGGCAAGAAATATTAGCCGTTGGGGAGAAGAGACAGAGACTGTCTGCTCTTCCCTTGCGGGAAACACAACACCAGGATTAGTGTTACTAGGTGTGGTCTAATGAAGTCAGTTGGCTCAAAATTGGATGGAGTACTCCTCCTTGAGACAGCGGTATTCATGTGCTAATGGAGTATGGTAGTGAGTTTGTTTGTAGTGGAAGTAAAAATGAAACTAGAACACCAGCTTACACCTTATATGAAAATAAACTCAAGATGGATAAAAGACTTAAATATAAATCGTGACACCATTAAAGTACTAGAGGAGAACATAGGTAGGAAAATCTCAGATATATCACGCAAAAACTTTTTTACAGACATGTCCCCTAGAGCAAGAGACATAAAGGAAAGAATAAACAAATGGGACCTCATCAAAATAAAAAGGTTCTGCACTGCTAAAGAAAACAGTATCAAAATAAAAAGAGAATCAACCGTATGGGAAAACATATTTGCCAATGATACCTCAGACAAGGGCTTAATCTCCAAGATATATAAAGAACTTACACGATTATACTCTAAGAAGACAAGCAACCCAATTAAAAAATGGGCAAAGGACTTGAACACACACTTCTCCAAGGAGGACATACAGAAGATACAAAATCACATGAAACGATGTTCAATATCACTAGCTATCAGAGAGATGCAGATTAAAACCACAATGAGATACCACTTCACACCAGTCAGAATGGCCATCATAAGCAAAACAACAAACAACAAGTGTTGGAGAGGTTGTGGAGAAAAGGGGACACTAGTGCACTGTTGGTGGGACTGCAGACTGGTACAACCACTATGGAAAACA
>PVIA01015619.1:0-22025 GCA_004024845.1 Tonatia bakeri | reverse complement strand
CTGTTAGCACTGCAGGGTGCTCCCCCGGGTCCCGTGTGGGCGGTGTGGGGTCCGTAACCCCACACCTGAGCACCACTGGAGAAACTGGGAGACAAGTGGGGTCGGCCCCCTGATGGCACTTGCACCGGCCTTTGCCACCACAGGACAGAGGTGTCCCCTAATACTGATGCCCTGCAGCTAGAGGTTCCAAAGTCCGGCTGTCCCACCTTGCCGAGGGGTGGAAAGAGAATTTGGAAATGACTGGAGAAGGGAGGCCCTGGTTGGGCCGCACAGCCTTGCCCTCACGCCCCTCAGAGAGAGACTGGAAACTGCATGTGGTGGGAGCTGGAGAGGAGAACCTGTGGGAGAACCGATCCCATGTCCCCTGGTCTTGGACTTGGAGTTTCAGCTCAGGGACCTGGGCCTGCCTTCCGAGCCTTCCTAAGCATCTCTGCAGAGCAATGTCAATGAAAAGAAGACTTGAACCTTTGTACATTTAAGCAACGAGTTTTTTATTTGGTCCCAACTGAGGACACGCCCATGAAAGGAGCTCTGAGAAGCTTGAAACTGTGTCCGACTTGAGGAAGGTGAGGGGATGCTTGTGTGGGTTGGAGGACAGAGAGATGCAGCTGTGTGCCTCAGGCTCAGTGAGTCACGTGCACTCAAGGATGAAGTTTGACCTCTGGTGGGGAGAATGATCAGATAAGGTACGGGCGCCCAGTGCTGGGAGCCGGGAGTCATGGGAAGGGGTCTGGAAGCAATTATTTCTACATATTTGTCTGGATGTAGAAAGAGTAGGAACTGCCTTCCATAATCACATCTTAATTGGAACTGTTGGAAACATACTCGGCCAGCCCCACGAAGACCTTGGTTAGGAATAGACTGTGTCCCCTTGGTTACTGATCAAGCTGGAGGAGCCTGGACACCCTTTCCTTGCTCAGTGAGGACAGCCCTCCTGGAGGTCAGACGGTGCCTGGCTCCCAGGGCGCCACGGCCTGGACAGAGCCTGGCCCAAGGGGCTCTGCGGTCAGTGTGGCGCAGGGTCTGGGAGTCAGGGCTGAGGTTCCCGAACAGCTTTTGCCAGGTCCCGAAGCACACTGGATACAGTCTCAGGCTGGTGGTAGCCCGAGGGCTGCCGCCTTCCACGGGCAGAGAAAAACATCGTACCAAAGAGAAGAGAACAGAACTTTGACCTTGCTTTGGATTCGTTTCTGGGCTCAGAGTCCATAGTACAGTTTGGTGGTTGAGAGGAATCTGTTCATGTGACCAGCAACAGAGGAGGTAGCCTTGGCTCTGAATCCCCTGAAGTACAGTGCCTGGGAAACAGGAAGGCGCTCTGGGGGACGGCTCAGTTTGGGGCTGCAGAGGTCAGCCTCATCCTCTGACTCTCCCGACCACCTGACCGTCTGTGCAGGAAGAGGTGGCTGCTGGGCAGTGGCGCACTGAGAGGGACCTGGGTTCACGCTCCCTCTGCTACAGTGGCTGGGGCACACGTGGAGGGTCCCGGGTGGCACCCGGAGCAGAGCAGGGGCTACAGAGCTTCAGGGACCTGGGCGAGTGAGCGGCTCACTGCAGGTTCTCCTGGAGACCTCACTGGGTCCCCAACGGTCACTTTAGGGCCATAAGGAGCTATTCCCAACCTCTCACCTTTGAGAACCCCTGAGCCGCAAGGCGGCCTTCTTCAGAGGGTCTCTTGATCAGTCCCTGGGAAGATCTTTACATTTTTTCCTGAGAATTCCCGGGATAGAAAGGGCCTTCTCCAGCAGAACTGCATTCAGCGGGTCCTGGAAGAATGGCACCCTGCCCTTCAAAAGCCTCAGTTTCTGTCTTGGTGGTTTTCATGCTGATGTGTCTTTAACAAGCAGTGCTGGAGTGACCACCAAAGAGCGTGCCTCCCTCCTGCCCCCTGTGGCGGTCATCCACGTCCTTGGAGTGACCCCACCAGGTTCGGGACACTCCTGAGCATGCTCTGGAACGTGCCCTTGTGTGCTCCAGGCCACGCTGACCTGCTGCTTTCCTCCCGGCCCTATGTGACTCTCCCGTTTCCTTCTAGAATCCTCTGACTCAGACTTGCTCCAGGCCTGGGATATCGGCATTGTTTTTGCTGTTTCTTCCAGCAAGTCCAGAATTGCTTAAAATCTTGATTTCTTAGTTTGGGATTTAAGTTTCTGTCTCTCTTTGCCTGTCATGGAGAAAAGCAGGAATTTAATCGGTCCTGATCTTTTCTTCCCGTTGTGTGCGTGCATATGGGGTGTGTGTACGTGCATGTGCTGTGGGCATGGGTGTGCACGTGCATATGTGTGTATGTGGGCATGTGTGCATACATTTGTGGGCATGCGTGCGTGTGCATCTATGCCCGTGAGGTGGGTGCATGCACAGGCGCGTGGGTGTGTGGTTTTGTTGTGCGTTGCTGCTCTGCTGCGTCTTCTGTGTAAGTGCCCCCCTCACAGGGCAGCGCTGCTGGAAGGAGAGGGAGCGTCTGCTGCTGCCTGTGGGCTTCCACGTTGTGGGGGCTGATCGGATCTGTGGCTCGTGGGCTTGGTGGTCCCCTGGTGCCCACCCACACAGAGCTTTTGAACTAGAATCAGCCAGTTTTATTCACAAAGTGATGCTGTCTAATGGAATTGGGGGGATTTCTCAAGGAGGAAGGAAGGAGGTGTGGGCACATGAGCCACCTAGAGCAGCTGCCCGGTTCCCCATTTTTACCCAGCTGCCACTGGGAGCTTGGGATGACGCCCCCTCTCTTAGGGCTTTGCATGCGGCCCAGCACATAGGAGAACCTGCACAGGACCTGGCAAGAGCGTGGTCCTGGCATTGGGTGCTATGAATCTGGAAACCGGGGAGCAGGGTGCACTGTGCTGGTGTGTGTGTGCCGGGAGCAGCCCTGGGGCTGAGGTGACAGGGTCCAGGGCTGTGACATCTGAGGCAGGGACACACACATGGGACAAAAGTGGCTATGGGACCTACAGCAGACCAGGGAAGCAGTTTCAGGGGAGAGAGGTCTGTTCCCAGTAGGAGTTCCTGCCAGGGGGGTGGGGTGGGGGTGTGAGCTGAATTGCAGGGCTGGTGGAAGGGACCGGAGGCACTCAGCCCTGAGGCTGATCGGGATGGCAGCAGGCCCAGGACATGTGCATGTCCCCTCTTTCTTAATTCTAGTTTCCTATAAAAGTGGCTAAAAGTCTTGCAAAACAAGCCACAGTGAGCCTTCTGTAAGACTGGGGCCTCTACTGTGCCCAGCATGAATCTCTCTCCTAGAGGAACCCTGTGGTCTGGGCATGGGGGAGCTGCACTGGAACATTCCAGCCCTTCCCCACTGCTGCTGTGAAGAGGACAGATGGCAGAGCTGGGTGTGCCTGGCTGTCAGCACAGTGGGTTGATGATTCAGCCTGGAGGTAGGTGTGTGGCCACTGGAGCCCAAGTCACCCGCTGAGGCTGACATTGGAGCACTGCCTCGGGTCTCCACCCAGCACGTGCAGCCAGCCTGGAGGGGCGTCCTGCCTGGCCAGGCTGACCGAGGTCTGAGTCGGGGCAGAAGATGGGCCTGCACAGACTAGAGACCCTGGTTATACCCTTGTGTTTCTGTCATTGATCCTTGTGGCTCGGTGACCGTGGAGCACTGGGAAGCTATCCTGGGTACATGTGTGCTGGCAGGCATAGGGAGCTGGAGCCACTTCCGGGCCCTCTCAGCAGCCTGGGCTTTGCAGGGAGGCAGTCTGGGATGCATACACCTCCACTCCTCCTTCCTCCGCCACACACTGAGCGAGGATTAGCGTTGACAGGCAGCATGTGCTACCCAGGGACTTCCCCAGCAGTGCCCCGATTTGGGCTGGCTGTGAATCTCAGTGGCTCTGCTCGGGTCTGAGTTGTGCTGACGTGGTCATCATGGAGCCAGGCTTTCTCAGCCCCTGGAGCAAAGCTGTGACGTGCTCAGTGTGGGCAGACTTCTCTGCCGAGGCTCCTAGTTCTTCTCAAGTGGGGTGCGCTTGCTACTGGAGCCCGAAGCTAGGCTGTCGCCACTGTTGGCCTTTATTCAGAGGCACATGCGGTGGGGGGCTCATCCTGGGGGACTGACTCATCGTTAGCAGGGAGCCCCAGAGCCATAAAAACCCTACCAAGTGCAGAGGTTCTGGATGCGGGCCTGGAGGCTAGGAGAGTGATGTCCTGGATTGAGAAGAGGAGCTCACCCAGGTTTCGGGGCGTTCAGGGGTCAGAAAGTGGCCAGTGGCTCTGCAGCCACAGCACAGCCTTCAGGAAATGGGGCGTAGGCTTCCTGCCACGGGCAGCAGCAAGCTCTCAGAGGTCAGGGTTTAGTGGGTACATCTGGGGTCAGGAGGGGATGAGAAGAATGGCGGCGTGGAGACTCACAGGGACAGGATGAGGTGCCACGGAACAGGCCTGCATTGGGCCATCACAGCAGGGAGAGGATGCTGACTGGAGTGGAGTTCCAGGAGCACATCGCCCCCACCTGGTCGCATGGGGAAGGAGGGCGGTGCCGGGGTTCCTGCTGCAGCGGGGTTGGTGGAGATGGGGCTTTCCCTCCTCCTGAAAGGCCTTCCTTCCCCTGCCCGCTGTCCTGGCTGAACTAGTCAGTTCTTCCTCTTTTCTCCTTAAAATAACAGTTTATGTTTTTAATAGCAGGTGTGTAGAACACGGACGTGCACAGGTGGGTGGCTCATTGTAGGGCCTCCGCCTTCAAAGCCGGGGGATACACATTGGGTCCTCCCATCCAGATGCTCTTGCCCGTCAGCCGCATGTGATTGGACCGGGCTCATGGGAACACTCCACCTCTTGCCACAGCACACCACACCCTTCACAGGTGCCACCCGAATTCGGGTCGAGCACCGTGAGCCCTTACAGAGCTGCCTCCCCCAGGAGCCTTGAAGGCTGTTCGAGCTGCGGATATGTTCTCACCCACGAGAACACAGGGACCGGCAGTCTGTCCCGTCAGCCGGTCTAATACGGGGCAGTCTTGTCAGTAGGATCCAGGTGACATCCCGGTCTGCTCCCCATGCCCTGTGATTTCTGCACAGGCCATCGAGGGGCGGGAGCTCCAGCCCACCCCACATGTGGAAGCTGGATGCCAGGGAGAGGCCAACTCCTCCCTGTGTGTGTGTCATGTCCGTCTGTCTGTCTGCACTGAGCCCTGGGCTAGGAGTCAGCTGTCTCTGGCTCACCAGGGGCTGGGGGGAGACCACAAACAGAACCCCTCGGTCATTCACACAGAGGATTCGAGGTAACAGAGACCATTGTTGCTGGGAGAACAGAAAAGGGGGACCCAGAGTGGGTGCAGGGGCCCTGCCGGCAGCCCAGCGTTGCCTGAAATGGCCGACCCAGGACAGAAGAGGAGAGGCTGGCGGTTAAAGCTGGGAGAAGGGCTGTGGCAGGGTGGGTGACAGGTGCACCGAGAGTGATGGAGAATCCACAGTGCGGACATCACTGCCAGGGGACGAGGGATGGAGAGCTGCTGGGGTACAGCTCTTCCCTCCCGCCGATCACTCTCCCCCAGTGGGCAATGCCCAGTAGGAGCCGCTGGCCGAGCAGGGAGTGAGTTCCAGAGTCGCAACCCCAGCACACAGGGCCCAGCACAGAGGGCGGGTCGGAGCTGAAGCCCAGGTGTGAACCCCAGGAGGCCCTTTCTCTAGGGTCCCAGGGCCTCCTCTTGCAGGTCAGCCTCCTGCCCTGACTTTCTCCTGGGGTTGCTCAGCCCTGCACATGTGCTTTTTTAAAAAAGTTATTTATTTATTTTTAGATAGAGGGAGGGAAGGAGAAAGAGAGGGAGAGAAACATCTATCGGCTGCCTCTTGCACTCCCCCAGCTGGGAACCTGTCCCAAAACCCAGGCATGTGCCTTGACTGGGAATTGAACCAGTGACCCTTTGGTTGGTAGGCCGAGGCTTAGTCCCCAGAGCCGCACCAGCCACGTGCTTTGGTGGGTGCCCTCAGAGAGCATGTGGTCCTGATTAACGCGCCCGTGTCACTGGTGGCATTTGAAATGGAGATGGCAGTGGGGGGCTTAGCGCTCACTGTCATTTCAAAGCAGAAAATAGCGACGTCAAGGTTGCCAGCTCCGAAGCATTAATTATCTGCATCCAGAAGCAAGGGAGAGGATATTTTTGGTAGGATTTTCAGGATTGGTGTCATCGTCGCTTCAAATCTGTGTCTTTAGAGTTGAACGGAGTTTTGAAGGGTTTGAAACGCTGCAGACTGTGTCCAGGAGGCCGTGAGATCAGGCGAGGACATTTGCAAAGGGCCAATTTTAACTTGAACGACTCCCGATTTTTTATTGCTTTAAGTTCTGATAATGTCAGCTTAAAATGTTTAAAAAGACAAATGCTAAGTGTGTAGCTTGATGGTCCGCAGAGGGAACACGCCTGTATGATTGCCACCCCTGAGGGGAAACGCAGGTCCGACGCCCGTGCCCCGCCCCACCCCCCCCTCCCCCGCCGCCGCCGCGCCTTCGCGGAGGCAGCCGCCCTCCCGATGGTGACGCCTGCGCTCGTGTTGTCTGTTTTGAACGTTGGGATGGCACGTGGAGGTGGGTTGGGTGGTGGTGCGCAGGTGAAGAGGGAGAAGAGGGTGTGGAAGTTGTTGGTGCACAGAAGGCAAGGTGGCCGGGCCCCCGGGGCCAGCCACAGCCCTGCCGTTCTGCCTTCTGTCGCCATCTTTCTTCCACACCCACTCTCTCCTTCTGTCCCTAGCTGTCCGTCTATCTCTCACTGTCCGTCTGTCAGTCTCTGTCTCCTACACCGTCTTCGTCCCACTCGCCCTCTCTCGCCTTGTCTCTGGGAGAGTACGCAGGGGCTGGGCCCATTGCGTCCAGCGCCCCCTGGAGGTGCTGGCGTTTTAATTCGTGGCGCGTGGAGCGTCTGTGGCTGTGATTCCACAGTGTGTTGAACTGTTGAACTCCCTCGTCTGCTGCCTGCCCTCTGCTCCCTTTCTTTGTCTTTTGCTTGGTGCCAGAAAAGATAAAAGCGTCCTTTGTCCTCCTGTGGGGCACTTGGGGGAGGGAGAGGTGTGAAGGTCAGTGGGCCAGACCAACCAGAAGTCCTGGAGTTGACGTCCAGGGCTCTGCTGCCCCTTGGCCTCCTTGCCCTGATGCGCGGCCCTGGTCAGTCATGTCTCCTGCGTCAGCGCTGAGCTCACAGGCGTGTCCCCGACTCCTTGCCCTGCACAGGATCCCTGTTCCCACAGTTCCCTGGGTGGCTTCTGGCTTCCCACTGCTTGCATGTGGCTCCGAGGGCTGGGCCTTGGGTGGTGGCCCTCAGGGGCCTCAGCTGTGAACCTCCTGGTGGGCCCCTCTGGGGCAGGCTGGGGGCCAGGCCTGGGGTCTGGGGCAGGGCGTGAGGGAGCCGGGCATGAGGAAGTGCACGTGGTGCGTGCGTCAGATCAGTACATCCTCCGCCAGCCCTGCGCTGCTGCGTCCAGCTTTGCAGGAGGAAAGATTAACTCACTCCAGGGCTCCCCATGTCTCCAGCAAGCAGGCTGTTGACATCGACTTGTGTGGACTTCAGGGCCACTCAGACATAACTTTCTCTTCCCTTTCGTTGAAAAAGGGCTGCTACCTTTTATGAACTTAGCTTTGAATGCGGTGATAGCTTAACTTTTCTGCAGTCACCTGCTTTGTGTGCTATAAATAAACTAACTTGCAAAAGTTGTGTTGCAGTTCCCATGGCAACAGAGCCCCTTTTCCTTTTCCTTCTCCCTCCCCCTCCCTCCCCCTTCAGAAACGCTCCTCTTGGCCCCTGAGGCAGCCCAGCCAAGGGGCCAGGGGACTCCATGCCAGGGCCAGGGTCAGGGCCCGGGTCAGGTCCCTCCGTTGTCAGTGAGCGGGTGTGTGGCTGGGACTGTTCACAGGGACCCGGGCCCAGCCCGGAGCCCTCTTCCTCCCCAGCTGACACTGGCTGATGCTCGGCTGCACGCCAGGCTCCGGGGAGGGAGTGGGAGCTTTGGCCTGGCCTTGGGGGCTTTAGCCTCTCCTGCAGGGGGCTCAGAAAGACCGAGGCCTCCAGGTTTCTTTGCAAGCTGCATCAGGTGGGGTTTCCGAAAGTGGTCTAAAGGCACTGAGTTCCACTGGTGGCGAGTGGACTCCGCGTCTCAGCCCCTTGGAGCCGTCACTGACACAGACATCACCCAAAGTGGGGACACAGAGCCTGACTCAGGAAGAGCCTCCTGGTCCCTGCACCGGGGCCTGGCACGTGCTGGCCCTCCTCCTCCAGGCTGGCCTCAGGCCAAGGTCCAACACCTGCTGTGGGTCACTGCAGCCCCGGCGGCTCTCTCACAGCTGGTCCCTCTCTGTCTTGCAGGTGTTGGGGTTTGAGATTGATGCTGTGAACTCTGTCCAGTTTTCAAACCACACAGGTAAGGAAGGCACAGCCTCATTGGAGTGTGAGTATGAGAAACGGCCCTTTAGAAATATGGGGCCTTGGTCCCCCATCTGACGAACAGGGAAACAGCCCAAGGGGTCACCCCCTGCAGAGGGTGCTGTGTGTGAGGGTGGAGGGCGGGAGTCTCCTGTCTGCAGGTGTGGCCTGCCCATCTGAGTCTCAGCTTGGCGGCTGGGCTGGCTCACCTGCGCAGGCAAGTGTAACCAGGAGGAGTTTGCTCCTCTGTAAAACGAGGACGGTATCCTGGCACCTACTTTAAGGGTCGTGCCCGCCACCCACCCCCCACCCCCCGCCATGATGCCACGGCCGTGGGGATGGTTTCCCCATGCTGTAGGCAGACATGCGGGTGGGCCTTGGTTTTCTCTACTAGAAACGGGTGCCTGGGGGAGTGCAGTGCATGGGGCCTCGAGGATTTCTGGACACAGAGACCTGGAAGCAGAATTGCTGGCTGAAGGGCAGTGAGGGTTGGTTGCCCTTAGAAGGCTCTGCCGTCAGGGTGAGCCCCTGGCTCCCGAGCTCCCCAAACCCGGTGACCCCATGCTCCCTGTGGCCGCAGAGGCAGGAGGGTGAAACCTCCTTGGTTCTTGGAAATGTCCCCACGCTGCCTCTTCGAGATCACTCTAAACCTGGGCATGGGACGTCCTGGAAGGACCTGGCAGGATGCCTTTGCCTCAGCCCTCAGGAACGATTTTCCATAATTCTCTGGAGTGCAGTTCTTTTTGGAAGGGAAGGCAGCTGTGATAAGTTTTGAACAGGGAGGGAGGAATTCCATGCGGGTTTGGAGGAAGAGGCTGCAGTTCTCACTCAAAGCCCTTTCCTGCCTTCTCTTTGTTGAGTGTGCTGGGCGCTGTGAAGTTTGCAGAAATCCCAAAAAGTTTGAGTCGGTTCAGCAAACTTCCCTGAATCCCGCATGTTTTTACTGCCTGTTTTCACTCCCCTCCCTTATTTATTTCAGTGGTTTGGATGCTAATGATGGGATTAAACTTGTTGGTGAATATTATATTGTGACGTAGTGACATTAGCTCAACATAAGCAAAGACCCGGCTTAGAAACTCCTGCCGTCCTTCCTTCCAGATTCCAGGATGAGGGGAGGGGGCTTCCAGGGGCTTCTGTGGTGATTGGCAGCTTCTGGGCTCCTGTGGACTTTCTCAGGTGATGGTGGACTGGCTGTGCTGAAGGGTCTGAGGCAGAGGGAGCCTCTGCCTGCCCTGGGAGGGATGGAGGAAGAACAGACTACCGTGTGTCTGGGAGCACCCCCAGCCCCTTGGTTCCTGGGAGGACCTCCCCACCCATAAAGCAGAGCCCCTGCCCCCACGCCAGCCTTCTCAGGCAGCTCCCACTGTGGGTGACTTGGGGCACCCCACACTCGGGCCCACAGGGGCAGCTGTCTGCGCAGTCTCATCAGAGGGCCTGCAGGGGGCGGCCTCCCCAGGGCCACCTCTATGGCTCAGGTGCCAACCCCGTGACCTGGAGGAGCCAGGCGAGGCCTCACTGTGCCCCTGAGCCCGTGCACCCCTTTTCACCTGCTCCGTCCCCCTCACCCCTGCCCACACCCTGCTGCTCAGGAGAGAGGCTGGCCAGTTTCTCAGACCCACTCCCTTGGCAGTGTGGCCCCTGGCACCTGTGGAGCCACACGGTGCCTTGCTCCCCAGGAGCAGGGTCATATTGCCCACTGTGAGCATAGCACACCCACGCGACCTGTCGGTTCTGTCCTGGACTTGGGACATGGACATTCTTGATATTTTTACCTTTTTCTTCTAAGAATTGGAGGCACTTTATTGATTCATTTTCACCATATTCCACTGCAGCAAGCATCTCTCGAGGAACAGAGATGCTTGGTTCCTGGGAGGAACCAAGGACTTGCCGCAGGGCTGTGTGGCCTCAGCCAGCTCGCCCCCTCTGTGCGTGTCCTTGCCCAGCACGGGGCTTCGCAGGCTGTCTGGAAACAGCCTTGCTGATTTGTCGTTTCCACCACGTGGTCCTACTGTGCGCTGAGCATGCAGTTCACGCCCGCCTCGAGAGTCTGACCACACACTATCTATACCTTGTTCAACAAGCAGCCCCACGGATTCTGCGCTGAGACGCCTGAGCAGTGCTCGCTACCGCCCCCTGCAGTTCTGCCCACTGCAATCTGCCGGCTCCTCCGGGTCAGAAATCCCTTCTTCTGTTTTTACTTTAAAAACACATCTTTATTAAGACATTTTCACACCGTAGCATTAATTTAGTCATTTACATGGACAATTCAATGATTTTTAGTATAGCCACAGTTATGCAACTCTTACCACTGTGTTCTCATGCCGCAGTGGAGGCGACTGAACCTGGCAGCCGTCCCCCCCACTCCCCCCTCCCCAACCACCAGTCTGCTTCCTGTGCACGGACCTGCCCCTCAGGCTTGAATGTAAATGGAACCGGGTGGTGGGGGCCTTCAGGGACTGGCCTCTTTCACTGAGCCTGATGTTTTCAGAGTCCATCCATGTCGTAACACACATCACAGCCGCATTCTTTTTACGGCTGAGTCACGTTCCACACTGTGTGTCCGCCACGTTGTGCTGTCTGTCCGTCCGCCCGCCCGTGGACATTTGGGTGCACAAGTCACGAGTCAGGTTGCTATGCACATCTTCCGTCTTCACACACTTTTGTGGGAGCGATTTCTGTTTTCTCCGGTGTGTGCCTAGGAGTAGAGTGGCTGGGTCACATGGGGACTCTGTGCCCCACCGTTTTCCAGACTGGCTGCCTCGTTTTGCATCCCCACCAGTGGTGCGTGAGGGCTCCAGTTTCTCCGCATCCTCGCCAGCAACACCTGTTATCCTGTGCCTCTCTCATTCTCACCGTCCACTAGTGGGCGTGACGTGGGAGCTCACTGTGACTTGAGTCCGAAATCATTCTTAAGGCTGAGAACAGAAAGCCTGACTCCCTAGGTGGGGGGTATCCTGGGCGGGCCTGGCACCTTCCCTACCAACGGCCAGGTAGTAATAATTGAGGCTTTGCCACTTCTGGCCGTTGAAGCATGGAGCACCCAGAGACAGTATGGGAGTTCCAGTGAATCTTAAACTTTACTTACAGAAACCCAACAGCTCTGGCTGGCGTGGCTTAGTTGGTCGGAGCAATGTCTCAAAAACCGGAGGTCGCAGGTTTGATTCCTGGGCAGGGCACGTGCCTGGATTGCAGGTTCTGTCCCAGTCAGGGCGAGTGGGAGAGGCAACCAGTTGGTGTTTTTCTCTCCCTCTTCCTCCCTCCCTTCCCTTCTCTCTGAGATCAGTGAGCATTTCTCAGGCGAGACTCTAAAGAGAAAGGAAAACATAAACTGAACATGGAATTTCATGTGATTTTTACAAGTCACTAAGTCTTTTTTTCGCAACCATTTAAAAATGTGAACTCTGCCCTTGGCTGGTGTGGCTCAGTGGATTGAGCGCCAGCCTACAAACCAAAGGGTCACCAGTTCAGTTCCCAGTCAGGGCACATGCCTGGGTTGTGGGCCAGGTCCCCAGTAGGGGGCATATGAGAAGCAGCCACTTATTGATGTTTCTTTCCCTCTCTTTCTCCCTCCCTTCCCATCTCTCTAGAAATAAATAAATAAAATCTTTAAAAGAAAAGAGAAAAGAAAAGCTTAAAAAAAGAGAAGTGATCTCTGCTCTTAGCTTGCAGGCTGTGAGCACAAACATGGGGCCGACCCGACTTGGCCTGAGGGCCAGTCTGCTGACCTCTGTTCTGGGTCAGAGGTTCTCGGATTTGCAGGTGTCTAGGCATCTCCTGGGGCCTTGATAAAACTGAGCGCTGCCGAGCCCCGAGATTCTGACTCGGCAGGTCTGGGCAGAGCCTGAGAATCTCTCTCTCAGACCAGCCCCGGCTGGTGCCCAGGTGCCGGCCTGAGACCTTGCTGTGGGCAGGGAGAGTCCGTGTCCATCATGAAGGGTGGGTGGGTTTGGGGTGGAGAGGCCTTGGGGACAGAAGGGGGTTGGGGGCAGACCTCCCTGTGCCAGGGGCCCAGTGCTCCCTGAGCCAACACCTGCTTGGGACTCCGCCAGAGCTGCTGGCCCCTAGAGGCCACCTGAGGGGGCAGGGGTAGCCCTGCACTGGGGGAGGTCATCTTGGACTCCCGGCCTGGCCCTCCTGACCCTGAGGGGACCCAGTTAACGGGCTCGGTCAGATTCTTTGTCCGACAGCCTCACCCACCTGTGTGAGTTCATTCTGGCGCCTCCCACGGAGAATGCAGCCTCGCGTGTGCCCCCGGCTGCATGTCCCAGGAACCTCAACGCTCCTGTAGAATTGCCTCGGCAGTTGGAATTGTTCCAGAATCAGGATGGCTCCTGTTCATGCACACAAGCTGCCAGCAGAGGGCGATGCCGCCCTTCTCCAGACCATGCTGCCTGGATATGCTGGGATCCCCACGCTGTGGTCCATATCGGGGGTTGTAGGGACCAACACTCCTGGAGTTTTTACTTACGAGCCTGGAAGCACATACTTTGAAGGGGCTCCCGTGGCATAGAGGACACCAGGAGGAGTTCTCGCGGGTGAAGTGCAGGATGTCCATGATGTGGTCCTGCCTGTGGTGAATGGGAGCCATTGGCCTGCCCCTACCTGAGCCTCTGCTGGCAGGGGTTCCACATGGCTTCCCCCAGGATGTTTACACATCTGTCTGCCTGCAGTGAACGCTTCACCTGAGTACCCATTGGGGCCGAAAGGTCAAGCACCTGGGCCCATTTTTTTCTCTCTTTTTAAAAATTTTTATTTATTTATTTTTAGATAGAGGGGGAAGAAAGAGAGAAACATCCATGTGTGGTTGCCTCTGGAGTGCCCCCTGGTGGGAACCTGGCCCACAACCCAGGCATGTACCCTGACTGGGAATGGAACCAGCAACCTTCTGGATTGCAGGCTGGTGCTCAACCCACTGAGCCACGCCAGCCAGGGCTGGGCCTGTCCCTAACTCACCTTTGGATCTTGGTCAGGATTTGGTTCACGACTTGCATCTCAATCTCGTGGGGGAGGTGGGTGGGGCTGGGACCTGGCGAGCCCCACCTGCCGGGGGCCAGGTGCAGCGATCAAGCCCGGGCGGGGCAACACACACAGCGGAAGCTGGCAGAGCAAGTGCCTGCGGCGTGCGGGGCACATCCCCGGTGCTGCTGCTGAAGGCAGGGAGCAGTTACGTGGCTGTGCAGGCCTGGTGTGTCCCTCCCAGTGTGTCCCTCCCCACATCCTGTCCCGTGACACGGGTCCCACAGGGGTCCGAGGGCTGGCCTGGAGAGCTGATACCCCAGAAGCCTTGGATTAATTCCAGAGGGAACTGGCAGGGGGCAGTGTGACCCCAATGTCAGTGATGACACCACAGACAGTGCAGGAGCCAGCCGTGCTGTCAGGGCGACTTGAGGCTGCCCGGTGCCCACAGGGATCAGGGCGCCCACAGGGATCAGGGGCGCCCACTGAGTCACCATGCCTGGCTCGTCTCCGTCAGTCCCTGCTCAGCCCATGGGGAGGGGACCATCCACCGGCGTCATTGAGATGGCTCGGGCTGCGCCAGGCTGTCAGATGAAGCTGTCCAGCCCGTGCGCCCTGGCCCTGAGTGCCCCGCTCTCCCCCAGGCTACGCGCACTGGAAGGGCCAAGTGCTGAACTCGGACGAGCTCCACGAGGTGTACGAAGGCCTGAAGCTGAACAACGTGAATAAATACGACTACGTGCTCACGGGTAGGGGCCCTTGGGGAGCGGGCGCTGTAACCGTGAGCCCCGCTCCAGCGGTGGGGGGCTCCGGAGGCCCCAGAGCAGCCCCTGCCCTGGGCTCGTCCCCGGTCCCTCCCTCCTCCAAGGAGAACTTGGTCTTGTCCAAGCCAACTCACACCTCTGGGACCGCACTGGGGCCGCAGGGTCCATCGTGTGGGGTGGGGTGGGGTCCGGGGGGTGTCGGGAAGGGGTTGGCCCCTCCCCAAGTAAGCGACACACTCCCACCTGGCCCATTGGTCTATTTACACTCACTCTTGGTTAAAAAAAATAATAACTGTTTGTATTTGTGTATGTGGTTAAAAGTGAGCGTGCTCACTGTTGAAATGAACAGCACAGAACATCCCACGCACACCTGTCACCCACGGCTTCTTCCCTTCACTTAAAACTCAGCATTTCTTCTGGGAAGTGCCTGGTGGCCCTTGTGGACTGCACGTGTTGGGGGCACTTGGTGTGCGCCCTGGCCACAGCGTGGCTTCGATGGTGCCTCTGTCTCCCTTCGCTGGGCTCGGCTGCTGTGAGCCTTCTGTTTTGCGATGGTGGCCCGATCTCCCTCCCCCAGGGTACACGAGGGACAAGTCCTTTCTGGCCATGGTGGTGGACATCGTGCGGGAGCTGAAGCAGCAGAACGCCCAGCTTGTGTATGGTAGGCGCCGGGCTGTCCCCTGCTGGAGTGGGGCCCCCCTGGGGACCTGTGCACGGGTGCTCAGCCCCCCTCTTACTGGGCATCCCAACTTTATGGCCCACCTCCCAGCCTGGGAGCCCTGAACCCACCAGGTCTCCGGGGATGTGAGCCTTCAGAACTTGGGTTAGAAACGTCTTGACCATGAACCTGGCATCTGTGTGGGGCGTGTGAGGCAAATGAGCTTGTATGCGTGTGCGTGTCAGTGTGCGAAGGCACGGCTGCCGGTCACTGCAGCTGGGTGTGTGCGGTGCCCCAACCCTAGAGGGGTGGAGGGGGTTGGATGCCTGGGGCGGCCCAGATGACAGAATGGGAAACCCCAGGGAACGAGAGAAATGAGAGTGGGAGGCCATTCTTTCCCGAGCTTCTGGGTGCAGTTGAAGTTGAATGATCACAATCGTGTGAAAGTCGCAGCTTTCGCTGATGAGATGCCCTTTGTGTTCCCACAGTGTGTGACCCGGTGATGGGGGACAAGTGGGACGGCGAAGGCTCTATGGTTAGTCATTTCTTGCATGCAGGCACAGGAGTGGCACGCAGAGCTGTTGCTGCCAGCCCAAGGGTGGGGCACCTCGCTCTTCCTGGGCGCGGCGCTGCTCTGGGGGGAGGCGGGGCTGGTCGGGAGGGGGCGGGGCTGGTCGGGAGGGGGCGGGGCTGGGAGGAGCTTTCTGCAGAGCCGGAGAGTCGAGTCGGTGTCTCGGTGTCTCGGGCCTCGCTTCCCTGCTGCAGCCAAAACAGCTATTTCACAAACCATCGGACAGGGCCGTTTCCTAATAGAACTTCGCAGACAGACACAGATTTGAATTTCCTGCCATTTCCGTGTGTCACCAAGCATCACTCTTCTTTTGACTTGTCCCCCAGCGTTTAAAAAGTGTTAGAATGTCTCTCAGCCCGTGAGCCACGCACAGGCAGGCACCGGGACAGGCAGTGGGCCGAGTGGGCGGCGACGCACAGCGGAGAAGGCAGGACGCCCTGGAGTGACCCCCCCGGACCCCTGGGAGCCCTTCGGGTCACCACGCACTGCCGTCTCCGCGGTCGGGTACCCGGTCTCACGCGGGGGCCCAGGCCTGGACTCGAACGCTGGGTTCCGCCTCCCCCTCCTCTGTGTGCGCCAGCCTGCGTCTCTGTGTCCTTTCTCTGCAGTACGTTCCAGAGGACCTCCTGCCCGTGTACAAAGAAAAGGTCGTGCCAGTTGCAGACATTATAACCCCTAACCAGTTCGAGGCCGAGTAAGTGACTAGAAAAAGCTAAAGCTTTCAGACCTCGCCATGGGAGAGGGACAGAGAGTGCAGGAAGCGTTCCCAGGCCCCTCTGGGGCTTGGGGTCAGCTCCTCGGAAGGTCCCACCCCAGGGTTGCCAGGCACCCCGGTCGACCTGGCTTCCGGTTGTCAATGGTGGTATGCAGTTACTTCACCCTGACTTCCTGTGCCTGCCACACTGACCCCAGCAGTGTTCTTGAACAGCAGGACCCTTGGGGACACCGAGGGGGAAGCGGCGCTCTGGCATACGGCTGCCACAGGCCACGAGGGAGAGAGTCCATGCCAGCCGGTGCAGGCAGTCATGCCACAGCTCTGAAACCCACATCCCCAATCACCTTTGCTGGCCCCGTGTGCCGTGACATGGTCATGAAGGGGCGGTGTCGCCGTTCTTCGTGTTGTTGTGTGTGCACATTGACCGCACTCTGGAACTCCAGCCTGCCCTGTGATTCGGAGTCCCATTTAAAACTAAAGTTTACTCTTGACCAGTCCCCAGACACACCAGGGTAGCCACTTGGTCTGTGATGGCCTGTGATGGCCAGCAGGCTTTGAGTCAGTTCCCTGTGGCAGTTGGGGGTGGGTACCAGTCCCGGTGTAGTTCTGGGAGCGTGACAGGCAAGACCCAGCTGGCAAGTGATGCCCCACCTGTGCCCACCTGTCCTTCAGGTTATTGAGCGGCAGGAAGATCCACAGCCAGGATGAAGCCTTAGCGGTAAGGAGACCTTCCAGGTCCTGGTGTGGGGCAGGAGGCACTGATCACAGTGGGAAGGGGATAGCCACATGCCCAGGGAGGTGGGAAACAGGCATCCCCCCAGTGCTGGGCCCAGGGTGGGCGCTGGGCAGCTGGCCTGCCCGTGTGTGCATGCATGTGGCTCGAGAGCAGAGGGCACCCACATGTAGCCTCACAGGCACTGCTCGGGGCAGCCCACAAGAAAGACGGGTCCTCCTGCAGCCTGTACGAGAGGGTGGTCCTCGCTGCTGTGTGACTCCCAGCCCAAAGCCTTGGGCTGACGGGAGGGACTTGGCTTCCACGCTGGGGCTTGGGCGAGCAGGCTCCTAAGCCGAGGGTCCGTGACTGGGAGTCCACATTAGTGCCTCGGCACCAGAAATTCCGAATGCGTGTGCACAATCAGGGCCAGCGCAGGAGCCTTCCCTACGACGGTAGGAGTCCTGCATGGCTTGGCCCGCTGGCACTAGCTCCGTGGGAGGCTGGCAGTACACCCACTGGCTGCGACTGGGCCCTTCCGCACCCGCCCCAGCCGTGTCCATGCCTGGCCCCCTGCTCTGGTTCAGCTGGCACTTTTCCCGAGGCCTGAGCTGACCTCAGTGGGTATTCTGTCACAAGGCATTGTGCCCTGGAGGGCAAGAAGCCTCCAGCCCCAGCAAGTTACTGGGCACATGGCAGCAGGTGTTTGTTGAATGAATAAATGAGTGAGTGAATGGTTTCCCAGAGTGGACGGGTGCTGGGAGTTGTTGCTTGGTGTTTGCTCTGTGTGGGGCCCGGATGAGGAAGGACAGTGGGCCCAGCCTGGTTGGTGCCTCTCTCCAGAAGATGGGCACCCGTAGGGTGCAGATGGGGGCTGGCGGGTGTGTGCCCTCAGACTTCAAGCCAGAGGGAATGGGGACAGTGGCTTTCACCTGGCAAAACTGTCACTCGGCAAAGCTGTCACCGGACAGGCAAGGGCCAGTCAGGGGAGGCTCCTGGGTTCTTAGGCTGTGTTGCCTCCTTCCCTGTTAGGCCGGACCCCGTGAAAGCGTGTGAGGGGGGTGAGGGCTGGCTGCGCCTGGCTGTTCGGCTCATGGGGTGGGCAGCAGGAGCAACAGCCTGCACCATGGCAGGTGACTCAGGAGTAGCTGATGTGCTCCCTGTGCCTGGCAGGTGATGGACGTGCTGCATTCAATGGGCCCCGACACGGTGGTCATCACCAGCTCCAACCTGCCCTCCCCCCGGGGCAGCGACTACCTGATTGCCCTGGGGAGCCAGAGGACCCGTGAGTCCCACACCCGCCCCACCATGCCCCGCACCTCCTGCCCTTCCCTTCCGCTGTCTGCCTTGCCCGTTTCCGAGAAGGCCTGGGGACCCGTAGGAAGAAGAGCATGCCTTACTCAGCAGGGAGTCATTCTCTTAATTCCTGTCACTTCCCACCCTGCCTTGTCCTGAAAAAGGGGAGACCGGAAGCAAAATGGGGGAGGGTTTCCATCAGCTGGGGCGCAGTGGAGCTTGGGGTGCTGATACCTCCCCCATGGTTGCCGAGCAGCCCTCAGTGCCGCGATGGCGCCAGCAGCACGAGGATAACATCCCGACTTACATGTGGGGGTCACGGGGAGCAGCCCTGCCAGGGAACCGGGAGTCCACACGCCTGACCCCCAGGGAGCTGGGACTGGTGCCAACCTCATGGGGCGGGGTGGGCGGGGCTGGGAGGCGCATCATGCTCACACTCGCCGTGTTCTTGTTTCACCTCGGGAGTGCCGCCTGGGTGGGTGCTCTGCACCCGGCGTCAGAGTGACTCAGGGGGCCGGGGTCCCACTTCCGCCGTGGGAGTAGCCCCGCAGGCACCTTCTCACTGCTCCCTCTCATCTCTGTGCAAGGACATACAGGCACACGCACCCTTACACACACGTACACACGCTCATCCGCACTAGGAGTGCACGCGTGTTCACACTGGTGCACTCACACTGGTGCACCTCACACTGGTGAGTGTCGCTTACGCACACTCACCCCAGTGAGCTCACGGTCCCTCCAGCTCTCGCCGCCGTGGTCATTCAGGCTCCGTCTGAAGACCACAGGAGCCGGCTCCTGGTCAGCCGGCGCCTGTCTCCCCTGAGACAGTGAAGCCACTGTGGGGCCCTGGTTTCTGTCCGGGTGAGCCACCTCGGGTGACATCACTCACTGCGCACAGTGCAGGGGTTGAGTGGGGGGAAGGGCAGACTGGGGCCCCGGCCTGAGCTGGCCCTCTGCTGGCGAGGGCCTGGGGTCCCAGCGTGCCGTGCTCTCTCCAGGGCACCCCGACGGCTCCGTGGTGACCGAGCGCATCCGCATGGACATTCGGAAGGTAGATGCCGTCTTCGTGGGCACTGGGGACCTCTTCGCTGCCATGCTCCTGGCGTGGACACACAAGCACCCCAACAACCTCAAGGTCAGCAGGGTGCACCACCCCTGCCCCCCACCAGTTGATCTGTTAATCTCTGCAGGGAGTGGCTACCACGTCCAAAGGGCTGGAGGGAGATGGGTGACCGTGAGCTTAAAGGGGGGCGGCACTGAGCAGGCAGTGGTTCTGTGTCATGTGCCACCTCTGGGTGGAGTCCCAGCCCCACCCCTGCTCATCGTCCCTGTTGTTCGTGAGCAGGGGGCCCGGCCCGGCCCAAGGAGTCCGGCACTGAAACCCGGGGCTCTCGCTCAGGACCGAGGTGCTGCAGCCTCGGTTACGGGAGCCCCTTCCAGCAGAGGGGTCCCTGTGAGTGCCTCCTCGAACATAGTCACTGGGCTGAGGAGTAAACTGGGGTGCAGGGTCCCTCCTATGCGCCCCACAATCCAGCTCAGGACTCGGGGTGCATTCTTCGACCTCCTGTCTGATGCCCCGTTGGCTGACAGCCTTGTCTGTCCTCCCCGAGCCTCGTAGAGGTGTCGGGCGGGGCAGGTGAGGCCTGCCGTCCCTGAATGCGGGAAGGGCAGTTGTGGGTAGAGGGGCTGGTAGGACAGACGAGCCAGGCCTCTGTCTCGCTGGGTCCCCTCAAGGAAGGCAGAATTCGGTGGTCGGGACCTGGAAATGGATTCCCCTGAAGGCGTCCTTGCGGGGCACCCGGGGCAGAGGTCTGTGCCTCCCCAGCACATCTGAGTGTTGGGCTCTGAGTTTGTGCAGTGCAAAGCTTGCCCTGGGGTGCCTCCTGTGTCGCCTGCCAGTGGAAGCAGAAATGCGCTGTCCTCTGGCCAGTGTCCCCCCTCTTGCCACCCCTGAGGGCCAGCCTGCCATGAGCTCGGGCCTGCCAGTTTAATTGGCAACAGCGGGGGCTCCATCCAGTCCAGGCAGGGGCACTGTGGGGCCCAGAGGAGGCCTCGCTGCTGGGCCCCCGGTTCCGGGACGGAATTCTGTTGGACTCCCTAGCCCCTGCTGAGCTCCAGGTCTGACTGTGAGACTCAGGGCAATGACTTTGGCCGACCTCGGAGCAGGAGGTCTTTCCATGTTGATTTTTTGTACTTCATTCATCCCAGAAACACTTGCTAAGCACCCACTACGTGCCCGGCCGTATCGTTGGTCCTGAGTCACAGCCCCTCCCCAGAGTTGTCTGTGGTCCACAGGGGCAGTTAATTGTGTTAAGCAGGCATCTGCTCTGCTCTGTTCTGCGGGAGGAGGCCCAGCCAGCTGGAGGGGGATGGCCAAGCCAGCACCCTCGTGACTCGGGCAGATGGCACTCTCAGAAGCAGCGTGGGGGGCAGACGGGCCTGAGCGAGGCAGGGGCACAGCGGTTCCCTCCCTGCAGGTGGCCTGTGAGAAGACAGTGTCGGCCATGCACCACGTGCTGCAGCGGACCATCAAGTGCGCGCAAGGTACCGCTGGCAGGGCCCGTGGGCAACCTTTGCGCTCCTGAGAGCCTCCCGCGTCTGGGGCCTCGGGCGGAGAGTGGGCAGGGAGGCAGCACCCCCTGCACCGTGGTGACGTGTGACCGACTCTGCTGTGACTGGGGTCCCTCTGGCTCCCTTTGTCCCCCTGACCTTGGCCTTCAGGAGTGGGGTCTGTGGCCTGCTCTGCCCCCGACACTCACACTTTGTCTGCTCTGCAGCCCAGGCTGGGGAAGGGCAGAGGCCCAGCCCGGCCCAGCTGGAGCTGAGGATGGTCCAGAGCAAGAGGGACATCGAGAACCCGGAGATCGTCGTCCAGGCCGCGGTGCTGTGAGGACCGCGTGTGCCCGCCCCTGACGCGCAGCGTGCCGGCCTGTCCGTCTTCATCCCGTGAGCAATGTGACGTCTGCCTTAGAGCTGTGACCGAGACTCGACGTTTCTTTTCTTTCGTGCGTGTCCAGCATCAACTGGTCTTAATCGTGAAATTGTGCCAGTCATGCTTTTTAAAAATAACGAAGTGATCGCAGAAACTCGTGATTTGAAAAACCAGCTGCCCTTCCCCACCGAGGCTCCCGGGCCTCTCTGGAAAACCAGCTCCGTGGCTGCCCTCTTGGGGTGCCCTCCCTCCCCAGCCGGGGGGGTGGCACTTGGTGGGAGGGGCTGCGGCCCCCTGAGAGTCGCATCGGCTCCCACCATGGATGGTCCCCTGTCCGATGTGGGTCCGGGTGGTGGGGGAGGGTCCCCAGGGGTGCGGGCTCTACCTGTGTGTCTCTGAGAGTGAGTTCAGCGTTAACCATTCACGTCTCGACAGACTTTGCCAAACACCTTCATTGTCATTCTGGCCTTTTCCTCTCAGCTCCTGCTTCCAGACTTCTGTGTCTTTGCTGCTTAGGAGGTCCCTGGGCATTTCTGATACTCTGCTTCTGTTTCCACATCAGGACAGGTTAACGCCAGCTGGCCCAGAGACACACAGGCCCGTGCAGTCACTTGGGCAGGGACATTTCCAGGACCCCCAAAACTCAAGCCAGTGCACAAATGAGTATCGCGGGACCACTCCGTAACGCACAAGTGTCTCTAGGGGCCTGCCGAGCAAGGTGCAGAGACACAAGTGGGGGGAGGGCTGGCCCAGGGCCAGGGTGTCTGGGAAGGTACCACACTGGGCTCCTTGTGGAAGGCTCACCTAGTTGGTGGCACAACAGCTTAGGAACTGTGTGTCTGTCTCCTGCTGCTAGTGACATGCCTTGTGCCGTGGAGTGAGTTTACAGATAGGTACGGGGGTGGAGGTGGGCTCTTGCTTCCACTGGGGGCCCATTTCACCCCTAGGCCCTGACAGTAGTGCAGTTGTCCGCTGCCGTTGTGACCTCCTCGGCTCCATTTGCTCAGAACTTTGGGGTACCCTAGGTATGGCTGCAGGCAGGGGTGTCCCTCCTGAAGACTCAGCCTGCCTTGATCTCAGTAC
>PVIA01015618.1:0-22002 GCA_004024845.1 Tonatia bakeri | reverse complement strand
AAAAAAAAAAAAAAAAAAAAAGATCTACCCATGTTGTTCCTGTAACTGTTCTTTGATTCATTGCTGCAGAATTTCCACTGCACGAATATTATACTTTATCTTTCCAGTCTACTGTTTTCATTTGTTTTAATTTTTTGTTTATTTATCTTTTAGAGAGAGGGGAAGGGAGAGAGAAAAAAAGGGCGAGAAACACGAAGGTGAGGGAAACATGGATCAGTTGCCTCTCACATGCACCCCAACCAAAGACCAAATCCGAAACCTAGGCACACACCCTGACCGGAAACGGAGCCACCAACCTTTCACTTTGCAGGACAGCTCACAAGCAACTGAGTCACCCCATTCAGGGCTCCAGTCTGCCTCTAATGGAAACTTGAGTTGATTCCAATTTGGGGCTCTTTTTTTAAAGCAATGCTCCTATAATACCCTGACATACGTGTGCGTGGTATCTCCTGCCATGTACCTGTTAGTGGCACTGCCGGGTTACAATATGTGGCTGTCTTCCAACTTGACCTGTTCATGTCCAACTGTTCCAAAGAGGTTGAACAAATTCATATCCCATCATCAATGTAAACTGTTCCATAATAATTTTAAGATAAGCATTTACTGAATTTTTTAAAAGATTTATTTTTAGAGAGAGGGGAAGGGAAGCAGAGAAACACTGATCAGTTGCCTTTCACACACCCCCAGCTAGGGACCTGGCCTGAAACCCAGGCATGTGCCCTGACTGGGAATCAAACCTGCAACTTCCAGTTTGCAGGCTGGTGCTCAGTCCACTGAACCACACCAGCCAGGGCAGCATACATATATTGAATTTATAAAACCTATTTACACTACTCATTCTCAGATTTTTGATAGGAACCATTAGGCACCAAATGGTCCTGAGTCATTTACTCCATGAATGTTTATATATTACTGAGGAATAAACACTTAGGATGTCAAAGTCCCTCCACTCCTAAAAGAGATAATCAACTACCTGTATTATATCACTTGAATCCTATGATAAATCCTACAGCCCTCACTGAAAATAACTACCCAAGACAGTTTTCTTAAACTATTGTGGGCACAAATTTCTTTGAGATTCTAATTAATAGCCATGAACCATCTGCCTACAATATGAATTCACTCACAAAATTTGGCATGTAATTCCAGGGTGTTCTCACATCTCTCAAAGTAACCACCAGGGTTTCCACCATTTAAAAATCCTCTGCCCCAAACTCCCCTGCATGGGAAGACAACTAGCCCCCAAGCAAAAGCATGAAAGCCTTTGAATCACAGAGGCAATCCTGAACCTTCTGGGCTGTTGGCAAGCCCCACCCTCTGACCTAAGTCACAGTTCCCAGGGTACCCCTAGTCAACAATGCTAGTCTCCAGCTTTTTCTGACTCTAGCTTTCTCAGCCCCCGGACTCGCTGAGCCTAAGCTGTTTTGGCCTCCAGTCAGGTGCCCCATCTGGAAGCTTTGCCTCACTGGTTCTTATCCTATCTGGCTTACCACCTGCTGACTCAGGTCCTTCTGCTGTGGATAAAAATCTTGACTCATGTCCATAAATAGTGTAGAAGCTCCTAGTTAGTATCAACAGTGGAGAGTGTTCATCAGCAGAAAAGAAGTACTACATTTTATAATATTTTCCTATCTTTATGTATCAGGAGTTTCTTAGGGATATGAAATATCTACTTTTTAAAAATATAATTATTATGTAGTAAAACTTACCCAAGATTTTTATCAGTGCTGATGGACATACATAAATCCTGGAAACAGGCCATATTACCTAAGATTCCCACACAGATTTCCTGTCAAACCAAATTTCACAGGTCACAATAGCTCTGAAGTGGAAGACACATATAATAACACTTGAAGAAAAACGTTCACTGAGCCTTAGCAGAAAGAACAGGAGCAGCACACACGAGTATATTGCCCGCACCCTAATCTAGACAATGTGA
Source organism: Tonatia bakeri (assembly GCA_004024845.1). NCBI lineage: Eukaryota > Metazoa > Chordata > Mammalia > Chiroptera > Phyllostomidae > Tonatia > Tonatia bakeri. The sequence goes on along the minus strand of PVIA01015618.1, from coordinate 20,063 downwards.
AGGGATGAAAGACATGAGAAAAAGTGAGGTCGAAGGCAGGCAGAAGTTACGGAAGAAGAAATCTTACGGATAAACTGAGTCTTACATGATTGGTAGGGTTTCAACATGCATATAAGACAGACATTCAAACAAGGGGAAAAGAATCAGGAAAGGCAAAAAGGGAATAATGTACATGGTTAATCCAGATAACAGTAAAGAAAGCAGCCAGGCTGTTGTGCAAAGCGAGAGAACAGCATGAGATAAATACGGCACGTAGAAAGGTCAGGATTAAGGGCCCTGAAAGCCATGAAGAGGTTAGATTTAGTTTAGAAGGTTATATGGAGCCATGAAGGTGCTCAAGAAGGGGGACAACACAGTGCGACAATATTTTAGGACAATTATTCTGGTAGCAAAATGCATTATTTCATGATAGTTAAAAAACTTTAAAAGAAGTTAATAATCCCAGTAATAATGGCCAATGTTTATTTAGCACTTACTAAGCCCAGGCACTTTTCATACATCACTTCATACAATAATTTATGAGGTAGGTACTACTGACATAGGTATTATCCCCATTTTTCAGATAAGGAAACTAAAGCACAGAAAATTTAAGCAACTTGCCCAAAGCCCCCAACTCGGAAATAGCAGTGCTCCAGAGCATGTGACCACTATACCATACCGTGTGTCTCTGTAATCAAGATGCAAGAAGATGGAGGTGGTAATGGCATGCATAGAAAGGAACAAAGATGAGAGGGTCTCAAGGTGAAAGCAAAATAATTTGACAGAAAGCAAACTCCTAGGTTTCAAGTTGCTCCATTTCTCCAGTCAAGGATTGGTCCCATTGACAAGTGGAAAAGAAAGCACAGGAAAAGACAGGATGAGTTCGGCTAGGGTAGTTTACAAACTTGCTGGATTATAAGAATAACTCAGAGAGCATGTTAAAAATGCAGATTTCCAAGCCCCATCTCAGAACTGTTCAATCCGAATCTCCAGGGCAGGGCCTGGTAAGCTACTGTTTACTGAACACACCATGTGATTTTTATGATCAGATATATATGATAATTACTGAGTTAGGATACATGGAATTTTTTGTTGCAAAATGCAGCATGCCAGTATAGAATGAATGCCTGGAAAAAGCTGGAGACCTGGCACCAGAAATGAGAAGGTAGGTCACAGGTGTGACACCACAGGCACAGATTGGCAACTTAATGGTGTAATGAGTGGATGAGCTCACTGAAGAAATTAATAATAAAAAAAAAAACAAGGGATCTGGGTCTACACCTTAGAAGGAGTCCACACTCAGCACGCAGGAAGAAAGAAGAAAAGAAGTGACAGGGAAGTGACTGAAGAGGTCAGAGACCGAGAGAGTAGGTGGCACCAAAGCTACAGGGTGAGAGCCAGTAAAGTGGTGTGATCAAGTGGTGGTGGCAGCCGAAGAGAGCTGGGCAGAAAGGAGACATGTGTATTTCCCTTACGAACTAAAGAGGGGGTAACTGAATTTGCAATCAAAGACCAAGCTTCTCAGTCTTGGCTGCTCACTGGAACGAACCACCTGGGAGACCTTGAAGAGCTGTGTGGAGCCCGACAATCAGGGATTCTGTTTAACCTGATCTGGGTATGGCCTGACTCAGGACTTTTTAAAAGCTCCCAAGGGCAAAGTTTCTTAAAATGTGGGCCCTGGTCCAGAGAAGTAGCATCACTTTGGAACTTGTTTGAAATCCTCAACCCTACCCCAAACCTACTGGGGGTTCCCCAAGTCATTAGTGATCCTGGGATATGCTGAAGTTTTGAGAGTCTATGTCTGCAGTGATTCGAACTTGTGGCAAAGGCTGAGAATCACAGCCACAGAGAGGCTGTGGCTTACAGACATGTAACAGGACTGATAGACACGATAGCACTGATTCCTGAAAGGTGCTATCCCTGGCACAAACTTACTTTCTTTAAGTGCCAATCATGATTCAATGTATTTAAGTTAGAAAATACAGGAGAAAAAGCATTACTACTGTAAAATCTTTTATAATGTAATTACCCAAAGAAAAAGTGGCTCATCATTTCACCAGGCCCCAGTTCAGGGGGACCACTGTACTAAGTAAAATTTTAAGTCAACGTTCAATTTGTAAAAAATACGCTATAGAATTCTCCACTTCATAATTGCAAAGAAAGAGGGACAATACAGTACAGTGATTATACTGAAAGACGGGCTAGGCTCAAACCCTAGCTCTATTCTTTCCTAGTTGTAAGACCTTAGACAAATTTCTTAAGCTGAGACCTAGTTCTTTTATTTATAAAATAGAGATATATACCCAACATCACAGAATAGTAAACCCAAATATTCAGTTAACAGCTATTATTTGTAATTACAATTACTTAGTAGTTATTTATTAATAACCTACAATGTGCATCACGCACAGTAACCTAAATGGCACTAAAGCACAATATACTGCATGGGACATGGATAAGAGTGAATGAGAAGTACAGATCATTATCTGGGGTGCTTATTACCGGCAATGGCCACTAAGAGCTGACTTACTTGGGAAGGCCTGGAAGAAAGTACCATCTTGGATAACAGATGTGAAAGTGGAGAGGGGATGGAAGGCAGACAAAGGGAGACAGAGAGGGTGATGATTCCTGTAAACCCCTGAGATTAGGAACAGACAGGCCTTGCTAAATTAGAAGGACATCTGAAGGTAGATTTTATGCTAGAAAGATGAATTAGATTCAGATTATGGAAAGTCAAGTAATAAGCTTATTTTAGAATGAAGGTTTTGAAGCGATGGAGGGTTCTATGAATAAAAAGGACCAATAAACAGAAATGGGGAGGTCTAGGCACTGTTCCCCGCTCTGCCACACATTGGTGGCGTAACTTCAGTTATGCTTATGTGAAAGTATTGATCTCCCTGGCAGCCCAAATCTAAAATGCTAGGCTTCTAACAACTTTAAATAGCACATTACCTAGTACCTGGGAAAGTTCAACAAACATCTGCAGACTAATTTGCAGCAGCTAAGAAAGTTAAGGTGAGAAACGTGAAAGACACTATCTGCTGTCATTGCTCCAAAGAGGAGGCTATGTACATACTTACTCTTAATCGAGGACATCTGGATTTGGCCAATACTCCCAAAAATATGTCAGGAGCATTAAATTCTTGGAGAAATAAAGCCACATCCTAGAAACACAAATGATTATTAAGTTGGACGTTGAATATTCCTCTTTAAACCCAGAGCTTAGGCAACCATAAAAAACTTAATTCTATACATTCCTCCTTTCAGGCACAAGAAGAAACGATTAAGATCTGTGTCAACAGATAAAAGCAATGTCAGGTCTTCGTGGTACTTGGTCCCAAGGCAATGGAACAATTCCATAAACGAATCTAAACTAGCATCAGCATCAGAGGGTTGACGGGTCAAGAACCTAAGTTTTGTTCGACAACCGAGACATTTTTTCCACAACAACTTGGTGGAGAACCTGGCTGTTCGAGCGGGGAGACAGAGAACCCAGGTCTGACTGTAACTGTGATGTCCGGAGGGCTGTCCTCTTCTGCCTGCCTTGAATATATTTACATCAACAACCTTTCTAACCACCAGGAATTCTCAGTAACTCACTCAAACACATCTCCTGATCACCGGTATCACGCTAGAAGCTGGAAATACAGAAAAGTAAAACTCTTAATTACTGTCTTCTAAGAGCTTAAAATGCGATGAGGGAAACTGGTGAAAACTCCTATTGGGCCATGTCCCAAATCACAACTCGTGTTTTCAAAGTCCTCAAGAGAACAAATCCTGGCCACAGTGTGACTGCAGCAGCTTCACACTTCCTTCCTCAAGTGCGACCGTCCACAGAACCTGAAGGGACACACCACACAGACAAAGGAACCCGGCGCGGACATGTGACCGAATGCTGTCAGAATGTGGGCCCAAAACTACATCAGTTCGCTGAATTCAGAGAAGACACAAGTAAACGGAAAGATATAACTTGTTCATGAATCAAGAGACTCATTATCATTAATTTATCAATTCTTCCCCTATCTGACCTATAAATTCAAAATTCCAGTCAAAATTCTAGCAGGCTTTCTGTAGAAACTGACAAGTTGACTCTAAAATTAATACGGAAATGCAAAGGACCCATGACAACCAAAACAACTTTGACAAAGAACTAAGTTGAAGAAGTAACACTACCTGATTTCAAGCTGATGGAGTTCCAGCCATCAAACGGTTTGGGATTGGTTATAAACAGAACCACCACACTTATTAGAATGACTAAAATTTAAAAGACTGACCATACCACATTGGTGAAAATGAGAAGAAAATGCTTATACAGTAATATAAAATGTAAAAAAAAAAAAAAAATACTTTGGAAAAAAATTCAACCATTTCTTTAAAAGTTAAACACGTGGCTACCATATGCTCCAACCACACTACTCCTGGTTTTCACCCAAGAGAAGAAAACACATGTCCATACGTACTTACACGAAAGTTCACAGCAGCTTCACCTGTAATAAACTATAACTCAGTATCCAACAGGTGAGTAGATGAATAAATCATGGTACATGCATGCAATGGAATACCACTAAGCAACAATCATTTTTTAAAAAACTCCTCAAGTACATGAGCAACAAGGATAAACCCTAACATAATGATGCTGAGTCAAAGAGCCAGACCCCTCCAAAATGAGAACACGATCCAACTTATACAAAACTCTCGAAAATGCAAACCATTCTGAAGAACAGAAAGCTGCTCAGTGGTTGTCTGGCGAGGGCAGAGGCAGGAAGCGGTAAGAGGGATTAAAAGGGGCAGAAAGAAACTTTTGGGTGATAGGTACGCTCTCTACCTTGGCTGCAGTAGTGGTTTCATGTGTGTATACACGCATCAAAAATTTTCCAATTGCAGTTTAAAATGTGCAGTTTTTGTATATCAATTATGCTTCAAGTACATTTTGAGTAAATTTTGTGTCAATTATAGCTTAATAAGGCTGTTTTTAAAAGTGGCTGGAGGCAATGAATAGCTGTTAAAAATTTTTGAGAGAGAAAACAATGAAGCGTGCTTTAGGAAAAAGATGACTTGGGTGGCGATGTGGAAGACAGAAGGGAAGTGAGAGAGACTGAAAGAGGATTTTAACAAGGGATCTGCTGCAAAGTCCAAGTAATAAAAGGAGAGCTTATATGGGCTGATCTCTTGCTTCCCTCCTACCTGTAAAATAAGGGCACTACCCGTATCACAAGCTTATTGTGAAGAACAAATGGCGTAATAAAAATGAAAATGCCTTGGAGCTCTCGAGTTCAACACAAACGTTAAAATATTATTACTGTAATGACATACACGTAATTCCTCGTCCCTTTCTTCTAATTTAACCACGGTGCATCAACGGTTTCCTGACTCCAACCCTACCCTACTCTCAAATCCGGGGCCAATGCTCTCTTTAGGCAGGTAACTATCAGAACCTTCCAGGGTTACAAGAGTTCTGGCATTTGTAAAAGCTGTGTATTCAGCACAAATCTAAAAGACAAAAGTAGAGCATTTATAGCTCCTGGGGCCTCATGCCCTGTACCACCTACAGGGCTACAGAAAAAATCCATTCACCACCTCCTACCCAACAGCCTTTTCATTTTCATTCCCTGCCCCGCACCTCATCCATTGACATATCCCACACTCTGCAGATTTCGTTCTCCATGTCTTCATCCAGCTCCACCTGCTGCTGCTCCTCATCGTCTGAGCTGGACGTGTTGTTTTCAGGGCTAACAACCTTCAGAAACACAGAAGAAAAGAGGTAACAGAAGCTGTCCTTAGTACTTACTCCTCATGTAGTATTACCCCATAATCATGTAGAAGTCACAAAGATACTACCCTCAAAGTGTTTTCTCTTGCAAAAACTGTGTTTAAAAAATCAGTATCTTAGGTAAATCTATTCATTCAACATTCATAGGGTAAATACTGTTGCTAGGCATTGGGGCAGAAATACAAAGATGAGTAAGACTTACACCCTTGCTTTCAAGCAGTTTATGGTGTGGTGGGGAAAAAGGCATGTAAACCAATAATTACACAGAAAAGGCTGATTCAACCCAATCGTGGGCAAAGAGTTGTGAGGGCAAAAATGATGGACAAAGACCTATGCCTGTGAGACGTCAGGGAAAACTTCTTAGGTGATATTTAAGCTAAATCCCTGAGGAAGAAGAGGAGTTTGTCGCGTGAAGAAGGGGAAAAGACCATACGAAGGAAGTGGGGAGTTCAGCGTTAAGGGCCCCCAGCGTGCGTGGAGGTGGTGAGCAGTTTAGTGTCATGGGCACATGGGGATGGATTCCAGGCTAAGAGATACGCATTTTTCTCCTGTAGGCAAAAGAACTACAAGGAGTTCCCATGGATATTTTTTGGTGGGTTTTTCTCTTTTTTTAAGGAAGATTATTCTGGCTGCTGCGTAGAGGTGGACGACTGGAGTGAAGAGAGACTGGAAGTATGTAAATCGGTTGGGAAACGTGGAGGAAAGCTTACACTTACGAACAGCCTCCTACAAACCACACGCCATGGTAAGCACGCTACAGCCATTACCTTATTTAAACTACACAATAACCCTATATACAACGACACGAATATCATCATCCTACTGTATAGAAATTGCGAAGGAAATCAAGGCTCTGGGCGATCAGGTTTTTTGCCCAAAGTCACGCGGCAAGTAGGCGATGAAGCCGCGACGTGGGGACCAGAGCATTGACTCTAAAATCACCGTTTTTTTTTCCTACTACGACAAAAGCCCACGAAATATGAGACTTAGACGTCGGAAACGACCGTGGGAACGGGGAGCAAAAACTCGAGCAATGTATTTACATGCTCATATATTTTCCAGGAAATCTGCGTCAGTAAAAAATGTCTTAGCCGCAGGCGCTCCAGCGTTCCCGCCGCTAGACCTCCTCCTGCGTTAAGGGGCTCTGGGAGTGGCGGCGGCAGCTCGGGGTCGGGGGAGCTGCAGGGCCACGACGCTAGGGATCCCGCCGCGCGCGCGCTGGGGTGGGGGTTGGGGCGGGGTCGCGGAGACCGCCCGGCTCAGGCCTGGTGCGGCTGCCCGAGGCGGGGCGAGACACCGGGAGGAAAGGGGAGCCCACGAGAGGCGCGAATTTCCACACCTGGATAAGCCCGCTGAGGACGCCGAAGAGCCAGTGCTTGCTGTAGACCGTGCTCCCTATGCAGTCTCCCCCTACCACCTCCTCCTCACCCTCTTCCCCATTCGTCGGAGTCGGAGGCGACGGGTTACGGTCCATGATGCGGCCGTTTGGAGCGTGATGGAGCCGCGCCGGAAGTCGTGGGAGGAGACCAGAGACCTTCCGGTGCCAGAGGGCCCGGCGCTGCTCTCGCCACAGCGCCCCCTGCTGCCCAGAGCCCTGCAGTCCTGAGTGCCCGCCCAATATTCCCGTCAGGTATAGGAGCCCAGATGACCCATCTCCGCCACCCCGCTCCACCAGGACCCAGGCATGGTCATATTCGTAATTGTTATTGGTCACCCTCACTGGACCATATATTTTATGGCCCATCCACTAAATGCCCCATAATTATGCCAACCCAAAAGGTCCCCAGAGATATCCGAAAGCTGGAATGGGTATAGTGCAATGCTGTCCTTGTTAAGAACTATGGTCTAGATCTCTGTCCCCAGGACTGGCAAGTTTGGGGAGGAACTATGCTCAGGCCAGTCTCTAAGAAAATGACTACTTACCTCTTTTTGAAGTTGCCTTGACACAGTGATGTAATCTCCTCTAAACTGCTGCTTGCTTTTTTCTTGGCCCTTTATTTCCTACACCCCTCCATATACATTTACCCCCATAGACTTGTGAGGATCAACTGGGGTGGTACGTGGAATACATTCATTGAAAGAATGACAAAGTGAACTAATATATGCAAAAGTGTTTTATAAACTCTAAACTTCAATGCAAATGTGAGTTATAGCAAATGGTTAAGAATGGTGGTTCTAGCCGTGGCCAGTGTGGCTCAGTTTGTTGGGCGTCCTCCTGCAAAGCTAAAGGTCACTGGTTCAATTCCTGGTCAGGTCACATGCTTCAGTCCCTGTCAGGGCGAGTACAAGAGGCAGCCAATGAATAGTTCCCTCACACTGATGTTCCTCTCCCTCTCTCCCTTCCTCCCCTCCCCCTCTCTAAAAACAAATAAATTTAAAAAAATTTTTTAAACAATGGTGGCTGTAATGTCAAACTAGAAATGTGACTTGGATATCTATTTTAACTGTATGTTCCTCAAGTTTCCTCAGCCATAAAATGAGAGGATTCCATGGTATAATACAAGAAAACACAGAAATATCTGGCCCATAGGTGACTTGCTGAATATTAACTGTCACCATAAACATCCTACCACTACTAACTGGTGTGAAAAGAGCTGAAAAACCAACAGGCAAAAGGACTAACATATAAACTACTAACTGACAAGGTTGAACGCAAGTTTTCCAGAAGACATGAGCGAAGGGCTGTGAAGGCATATGCTGTTAAAGGTGTAGGGGCTGACAGAAAGATACACTGAGGTCTCAAAACTGAAAGGCCCGTTCATACCAATGTAATTACAGGGGATAAAGAGAAGCAGGTCTGACACAGGCAAAAGTCACTGCAGGGTATCTGACCTGTATGACTCTGAGACTATGTCACCTCCACCCAAACACACAGGCACAGGCCCGCCTTTATGTGGGTGTCCATCTATCACCCCTTAGTACCAACAGAGTCCTTATAGCAAAGAATAACACACACTTTTTAACATTCAGTGTCTTAAGCATTATTACATATGCATTAGGTGTGCTCTATCAGCATATGGATATGTAGACCTCAACCACTCCATGTCCCTGCCCTCAGGGGCCTCACGGCCCCGGTCCTGGGAGCACAGAGAAGGAGTCAGTGCTTGTTGGGCAGGCCCTTGGGTCTGAAGCGATTGGGGTCTCTGCCTCTCTGGCCCCATCGGTTGGCTCTCTGGTCAGCCCTCGAGTCCCCCACTCCATGGCCGCTGCTTCCATACTTGAAAAGATCTGTGACTCTCTGAGCCTGCTCTCTGGTATCGCTGAAATGGAGGAGGGCAGGTAGGAGGTGAATCAGGGGCTGATGAGAAACACCCCACCTCCCCACTCCTCCTTTCCAAGGGGTCAGTGACTGAGAGGAGCCGGGAAAGACCCTGCCCAGGCGGCAGTGCAGCCCTGACTGACCCCAGCTCGGGGTGGACAGCACTCCCGAGGAGGGTGGGAATCGCCCATTCCAGCTGCCTTGTTCTGGCTCCTTTCCCACCTCAGACTTCACAATGGGCCCAGAGGGACAGGCAGTCAGGAGGAGGAGGGACCACATTCTTCACAGGAAACTCCTCCTGCCTTGGCCCCACCTGGCTCCCCAAGGCCACCAAGCTCTGCTCACCATCCCGCATCCCCAGGAGCCCTGTTACCTGATCACTTTAGCAGCCCAGGCACCTCCACGGCCCCTCTGGGCAGCGTCATAGTTGCCCCGGGCGTGGAAGTACTTATCTGCACCTTTGTAATTGGCTTCCCTCATGTCAGAGTAGGCTCTCCACATGTCTCCAGCCCCTGGGAAGGCAGGAACAGGTGAGGGGGAGGTGATCACATCTCGGCAAATGAGGAGTAAAACATTTTCTTCTACTGATTATATGATTTGAGCCTTTGACTAAGCCCTTGGAGATTGACTGCAATGAGATACGTGGTTTTTTCCCCTTTTGTTCCTGGGTCAATGTTATAAGAATCACATGTGGTACAAGTTTGATTCTGTTTGACTCCATTCTAAGTTCTGTGGCTACTTTGTCTGTGGCTGTGTATGAGGCACGTAGAGAAGAGGCGAGATGGTCTTTAAGGATGTTCGTTTGTACAAGGAACCTCTGCCTGGAAGGGTGCAGGGAACCCCTGACTGGGGGTGGGAACAAGGAGATTCCCAGGGAGGCTCAGGAGCCCAGAGCTCCCAGCCAGCCAACGGGAGACATCCACCCCACGGGCGAGGACAGCACAGCCAATCTGAGCACGTCTGCCTGTCTGGGCACACTTGGCACCTGGGCAGCTGCCAGAGTTCAATCCGCACACAGCAGGAGTGAGTTCCCTCAGAGACTTTGTAGAAATGGGGTAATAGATGCAGAACAAGGGCAAGTGCCTCCAGCTCTAAAGTTCCATGTCCTCCCCATAAAGTGGGGGAGTCTGGCTCCCCCAGAGTGGTGGCAGAGGAGCACTGAGGAAAGGCTCTGTACTGTCAAGAGCACTGTAGGTGGACAATATGGTATTACTTTACTTCTCTGGACTTTAGGAAGAGGGGCAGCTAAAGGAAGTAAGAGAATCAAGATGAACGGGGAGTCAGAGAATGATTTTGATCAAGCTACAATTAAATGGCAAAAAAATGTAATCACATTAGGCAAAGAGAAAAATCTAATGTAGAGTTAGAATCATGGTCTACATAATTAATTTCTCCATGAGAGCACTGATCTTCATTTCACATGTCATTTTGGCATTAGAAAACATAGTTTTGGTGAGAGGTATGACATTCCTACCGTACTTATACACTCTGATTCAAATAGATCCCTGTGGCCTGGACTTGCATAACAAGGATTTCCAAAATGTCTGGCGTATTTTACCACCAGGGGCAGCACGTCAAAGACAGTGCTTCTCAAACTTCAGTGAGCTCACTGACCGCCCTGGTGCTTAATAAAGGTGAGGTGTTTATGCTCAGCCCCAGACCTTGTGACTCGGTGGACACACTTACCTGCCTTTCACAAAGCACCCCAGACCTCATATGATTCTCATCAAGGGGTCCTAGAACAGCCCTTTGAAAAACACTGACCCAGGGGATGAAAAGATGATGCGCCATCACCAACTGGCAGTGACCGCGGAACGCTGCGGATGGCTCGTCGACACACGAGAAATGAACATACACAGAAAAAGGCGATTTTCTGTGCAGAAGTAGGGATGGAGTGGCCACTCTCCAAGTGGATAGCACCTTGCCCACCCTCTCTGGGGGAGGGTGCGCATTCTCCTGTCCCAGCAGGCTTTTTAGTGGGTTCGTTTGTACAAGAATTCAGGTAAAGCTCATTACTCATTGCCAGGAAGTATGGATCAAATAACAAGGAACTCTGAGGGCCTACTTTGAGTCAGGGTCAAAGAGCTATAAAACTTTGAGGAACAAACTTACTTCCTCCTTGGACCCTTCTCATTCAATTGAGAGCATTCTAAACAAAGCAGGTTCCACAGGATTTTACAAATTCTTTCTTAGGCCTGATCACCCAGGGAACCTGCCCTTTCCAGCACAGGCCTGCACCACCCTGTCATTGTTTCAGGCTTAGGTGGAACAAGGGGAACTAAGGCAACCGAGAGATAAGGAGATTTTCTTGAGGATGGAATGAGCACTCAGGCTTTGTCAAAGCCGAGGGGTGAGGGTACATCACCCCCTTTTGCCGTAGCCCCCAAAGTCCTTTCTTAGGGGCCTCCCATGTGATCGTGCCTGTCTTAGGTTGTTCCCCCCTTGGGGAATCTTACCCATCACTGGCTAACCGACCAGGCATTGGGGGCCAGGCAGGGTGAAGTAAAAAGGAGCAGAAGCGGTGCTCCTGCCAGGGAGATAAGCTTTTATCTCCTTGCTGGCTTATGGTTCCAAGGTTGTTCCTCAGCCTTAGCCTAGGCGGGGGTTACAGCTCCTGATACCAGGCAGGGCATTTCCCAACAAAAAGATATTTTTAGCCAGGTCTATGAGAATTCAGATGGAATTAACAGTAAACTCTGAAGACAATTACTCAGAGACAATCAGAAAAAAATGCAAAATAATTCTGTGAATAAACAAAATTGTATTTCTTTACTATAGCTGGTGAGGAATATTTCTCTCTCCATTGGTTTCCGGGCCAGGTTGCAGCCCCAGCAGAAACATCATCAGTTAGTTCATCATGACTTTCGTCATAGGAAGGGGAGCTCTGTAGATTTGCCTGTCAAAGGCACCGCCTCCCTGCTATTAGCAATTTGTTCAGATAAAGAACAGAACAAGGCTTCCGGCCAAGATGGAGGCATAGGCAGTCGCATTGTGCCTCCTTACGCAACCAAAGCTAAGGACAACAAAAATTGAGAAACAAGAAACAACCAGAACAGAGGGAAATGAACCGAATGGAAGTCTGACTACCATACAACCAGACCGGTAAGGAGGGGCGGAGTCGGAGGCCTACGGAGAGGAGTGAGAGGTCCGGCAGGAAAGAGCGGTGGCTGGCGGCTGGAGGGCGCGCAGGGCGCAGACGGCAGATGGCGGAGCCCAGAAGCGCAGGGGCGGCTGACGGACCCGTGGCAGACCCTGGGCGCGGGAGGCAATGAGCAGACCCAGTGAGGCGTGCAAGGCGGCTGGCTGGCCGCAGCTACACGTTCTCGCGCAGACAGACTAAACGAAAACGGGCAGCAACACAGACCGCGCAACCCAGGGCCCCAGCGCCGGGAAACAAAGCCTAAGAGCACCCACTGAAAACACCTGTGGGGGCTGAGGCCGGGAGATTCTCTCAGCCTCGCAGGAGGCTCCTCTAGATTGCTCTATCCAGCAAAGCTTTCATTTAGAATGGAAGGGCAGATAAAGTGCTTCTCAGACAAGGCCAAGTTAAAGGAGTTCATCATCACCAAGCCCTTATTATATGAAATGTTAAAGGGACTTACCTAAGAAAATGAAGATTAAAAATATGAACAATAAAAAAAGACTTCAAACACACAGTTAGTAACAACCATACCTAAAACAAAAGCAAACTAAGCAAACAACTGGAACAGGAACAGAACCACAGAAATGGAGTTCACATGGAGGGTTAGCAACAGGGGAGTGGGAGGAGGAGAGAGGGGGAACAGATAGAATAAGTAGCATAGACAATAGGTAGAAAATAGCCAGGGGAAGGGCAAGAATAGTATGGGAAATGTAGAAGCTGAAGAATTTATGACACATGGACATGAACTAAAGGGGGGAAATGTGGGTGGGAGGGGGTGGGCAGGGTGGAGGGGAGTGAGGGGGGAAATGGGACAACTATAACAGCATAATCAATTAAAAATTTTAAAAAAAAAAGAACAGAACAAGTATTCACAGTCCCTCACTCTTCCACTTGCAGCCTTGTCTAGGAGGCCATCTGGGACCGTGGTTAATACCAAGGCCAGGATCTCAACGACCAGATTAAGTCCTGCCCTACCTGGTGACTTTGTGAGGTCTCTTACTCTCTTGCGCCTCCATTTCTCTGTTAGGAGATAATGGCACCTACATTGCAGTACTGACGAATTAAAACAAGAGGAGGAAATGGAGCTTACTGTACATGAAAAACACTTAGAATGATGCCTAGCATGTATTAAGAGCTCTGTTAATATTTGTTGTATTAACGTTGGGGAAGGTAAAATACTCCCCACACCTTTTACACAACCATTTCATGCCTGAGACCAAGAAATGAACTGCCCCTGATTGCCATTAGGGGGCAGTAGAGCATGACTCAGGGAGTCAACTCTGAACTCCCCATCTCCTGCTGCAAGTTGGGGTGCCCTCTGGCTCCAGGGTCCCCACAAAAGAGTACACAGCTGGCCAGAAAATCCTAGGGCACACCTACCAAGAAGGCACCGTTCTCTTTCTTCCTAGTGAGAACGTGGCCTCTGCTCAGGTGGAACCTGGGTGCAGGTCTGATGCAGCCTCCTCAAAGCCCATGCTGGGTCCTTACCTTGAGCAGCTCCCCTGAGGAATGATCCCCACCGTTGGGTGCTGACACCCAGCACCAGGGAGCAGAAAATGATGACGGTGGAAAGCTTCATCCTGAAGAGAGAGTCAGGCAGACACAACCAGCATGAGAAAGTTGTGTCTCTTTTGTGGTGATGCTCGCCTGTCCTAGCACTGCAAAAGTAAATTCCATTCAATTTTATATGTCTATGTCAATATCTTTGTCTGTCTATCCACCCATGCAGATGGATGGATTGTATTTTAGAGAATCCAGGTTTACATTCTCGTATTGACAGGGGACTCAAGACTTGGAAAATTTTAGCTTAAGGTAAAAAGTTATAAATCTAGCAAGTAATGTGTATGTTAAGCTTTTGTTTCAGAAACTACAGGAAACCATCCTGGCTCCTGGGGAAAAGCAGCCGACCTCCTGGGGCACTGGCTAGAGATTACCGCCTGGGGACAAGTTGGAGGCATCCTGGCTTTTTGCGTGACCACCCCTCCCCCCTCCCTTGGGATCAGCTAACTGCGGAGAACAGGAATGCTGCCACTTCGCTCACCTCATCCTCCCTGAATTTCAAAGCCCTCACCGCACCTTGTTTGTCCTCCCCCACCCCCTTATAAAAGATCTGGCCAGGAAAGAGAAGGCAAGATGGTTTGTGAGGCTATGAACCCTCAATCTTCTCAGATTGCCGGCCATCTGAATAAAGCGCCCATAAAAGATTCAATCGCTGTCATTACTTATTGGGTTTGGTAGTGACAGGCAGCCTGAACGCTGGAGTCTTTTCCAGTTCCAATATGACTCATTAGAATCACAGTGATTTCCTTTGGGAGAGTGCAACCTATAAGCCAGTTATTTTCAACAGGCGTGCTGCAAGAATTTTTCAAACATGTACTACCTGACTATTTAGTCAGGGGCACTGACCTATTTCCCTTAAAATTAAAAACACACACACAACAATAGCCATCTAGTGTGAATGAATCAAAATTACAACTAATTTTTTGTCAAGCCAACAAAAGAAATATTTTGGGTGTACCGTGAAATTTTAGTAATTAGTTCATGTGCACCATGAGATGAACAAGGCTGACAATCACTGCTATAAAATAATTTCCATTTCGATCATCCCCTATCAGCCCTGAAACCCACTGCGGCTCCCTCCCAGGCCAGATCGCTCAGGCCGAGGCCCGCTGGCCCAGCCTGCAGTTTTTGTCAATGTTCCCAACTCTTTCAGCAAAGGAACAAGGGGTCATTGACGGGAGGTTTTGCAAACGTGTTTTAAATGGTGTGATTTGACAGGAGTCCATAAATAATGAATTTGTGTGTAAACCAAGCACACTTTTCTCAGAGACGACCTGGGTTTTGTCCCATGGTTTAAAGTGAAATCTGGGAAATTCGAGGATTGAGAAACAGCCCCTTTGCAACCAAGTTTAAAAAGCAGGCAGTTAGTGAAGCTTCTCTCTTGGGACCCACAGCAGAGAACAATGAGACTTTGTCACTGTAAGTCCCCCCATCCTAGAGAAAGCATCCCCAAAACAGGGCCAGAGCTTTTGAGCACAATGCTGACGAAGAAGTGGCAGTTCGGGCCTTCCTAGCAACCACCTCCTTGTCCCACTCTGTCACAGGTAGCGCAGGTAGCCAGGTTCTTAGTGATCGGGACAAAGAATTGAGCCGAACACATGGAGTTTATAGTGTAAAGAAAGAGGGAAGGTTTATTAAGCGATAGTACACTCCACAGAACATGGGAGCGGGCCAACTCTAAGCAGAGATTGACCACGTGGACTGGGGGGATTTTCTTCTTATAGGGCGGAAGCTTCCTGGCTGGTCTTTGGCGGGCTTCTATTGCGCAGGTACAGAGTTACATTTCAAAGCTACTGCGCATGTGTGGTTTCCCATGATTTTCTTGATTGGCTACTGGAGAAGGGAGTCCCATAATGTTATTTTATTATAATGCTATTATAATGAATCAGAGGTAGTACGCAGGCGCATTTCATGATTCAGAGGTATCCCAGTAAACAGGAACACCCGGTCTTAGGGGGTCTTTGTCACGTATGGATGTTTTCTCTATCCCAGCCCTGTGGGGCTCCTGGAGTTTCCTCCCTGACTGCCCCCTGCCTCAACTCCACCTGCGGTCCAGGTAGAGGGGCCTGAGGAGAAGGATGGGGAGGAGGGCAGGATGTCGGTCTTGTGGGGAGTGCAGCATTCGTGGAGATGGGTGAATGCCTCAGATAGGTTTGGGTGCCAGGAAGAAAAGAAACACACCTTTTCAATCCTGAGCTGGGCGCACGCTGAGCTGCAAACACTGCCAGCCCATTGGGGCGCCCCTGTCAAAGCAGCAGGGAGTGTGGTGAGGGGGTTCTGGAAAGATGGGTGCAGGACCCAGTGCCTGTGCTGGCTGCTTCTATTCTAAGGATTTGTAGTGGCCTGTGGTGGACTGTGGCTAGGAGCAAGGGTGAGCTGTTTCCCATCTGTCTTCTCCACAGCCCTGGCAGACCTGTTGGGGGTGTATCTGTTCCTCGGTGAGGAGGTTCCCCATGTCTGAGGGGCTGGAGTGAAGCTGAACATGACCTCAGAGTGCCTCCACCACACTGTGATTAATAAAGGCCCCAGCTGATTATTTCCATTCCGTAATACAGTGTGAGTGAGAATCTGAATCATTTAAATTTCGTATCATGTTTCGTCACTCTAAGTCATACATTTCTTGTTATAAGTTTCTAATATGAGGACATGTCTTACATTCACTAATGACCAGGCAGCACTAATGAGTTAGCCTTGCTTTAGGAAAACTTACAAATTTGTTTAGGGTAGGCTTTCCTTTTTGTTTACATACGCGAGAGTGACAAAGATAAAAATCTATGCCTAAGTAGACCCAAAACAGTTCTCTCAATAAGTGCAAAACAAAAATCCTAGCCCCAGCTGGTGTAGCTCAGTAGCTTGATCCTGGGCTTGTAAACCAAAAGGTTGCTGGTTTGATTCCCAGTCAGGGCACACGCCTGGGTTGCAGGCCAGGCCCCCGCTAAGGGGGGCCTGAGAGGCAACCACACACTGATGTTTACCTCCCTCCCTTTCTCCCTCTCCTCCTCTCTCTAAAAATAAAATAAATAAAATCTTTTTTAAAAATTCTGAGAATAAAAAACCATTATGCCTTAATTTAGTTGGCAGCATTTTTCTTTTCTGTGTAAATAACGGTGTGTCTTTCGGTCTGCGGCATCTTAGACCCAGGAATACGGTGCGTCCTTTTCTCCCCCATCTAGTTGCGTGGAGTGCTCTGTGTTAACTCACCCTCTGTAGTCAGCACAGCGGAAATCCCAGCTGTTTCTTGCTTCCTCCCAAGGCTTTTCATCATATGCCATGATGACTATCAGTTTATTACACTTTGGGGTCCTAATGTCTTTTCTGTGAGAGGCATGCAAAGCACTTCTGGACAAAAAAATTATTTATATGATAAAATAAAATTATGTTATTTTGGTTGGTATCTTAGTAGATATTTTGCTTTGGATTTACATTGCCACTTTAAGGTGACTCCTTACCATGCTCTCAGAATCAAAAACTGAGTCAAGTACGCATGCAGTCTACTATGCCCAAATTCTCCACCCAAATCTGTCAACTTGTGAGCTATACTTCTGCTGCATTCATTTCAACAAATAGTCATTAAGCATGTACTATATGCGAGGTGCTATGACAGGTACTACAAATACAAGTCTGACATACAATAAGAAGGCAGGGTTTTCCCTTGGATCTCCTACCTATGTGCCCTAAAGACAGACCGCAAATGGGCCAACACATCGGAGTGGTTGAGTCTCGGGGGCATCGCCTAGGAGAGCAGCAAGCACAGCTGGACTCCCGCAGGTCTCTCGTCCTCCCTCCCAAATGTGCTCGTTCCCTGACCTTATTCTCATTACCTTGTTCCCTTTCTCAGAGCAAGAGGCGTTTCTGCTCGCTTTAGGGTTACCCATGCCCTGTGGGCTGAGGCCCACTGCCTCTTGCCCCCCCCCAAATCTGGGGTCATTCCCTCTTCTTTATCTTTAGTGTCTCCCCCTTCATTAGCTCCTTCCTGCTCCTCATAGCTAGATAGACCTATTATGAAAGAGAACCATTTTATTAGTAACTAATACATTCATTCAATTATTCATCCATTCATTCACACAATAAGCATTTCTAGGGATCCCATTATGTGCCAGGTACTGGCATGGTACTGGATATTTAAGGGTGAACAAAAAAGAAATGATTACTTCTCTCATTGATTTTACACTCCAGGGAGGTAGATGGACTAAAAGACAATGTGAACAGAAGTCAGAAGAATAAGTAGGAAGTTAATGAAATAATTCCACTTACAGAAATTGTTAAGAAAGAAAGAATACACAGGATAAGCCAGCCAGGGAGATCAGAGAAGGTGTCTCTTAAGAAAGATAGATTTAGGAAAGACTCACAAGGGGAGAAATCTGCAATGTCACGAGGAAGCAGAAGAGCATTCTGGGTAAAGGGAAGGCCATGTGCAAGGCCCTGCGGCTAAAAAGTGCTTGACGTGGAGCAGGGCTTTGAGAGTGCGGAGCACAGGAAGAGGTGCTGTGAGATGAGCATGGGAAGAGGTGCTGTGAGATGACCATGAAGGGCTCCAAGGACAGATAACACTGTGCTGTGCAGGTCAAGATACGGCCTGGACTTCATTGGACAGGAAACTGGAATCTGTTGAGTGATCTTAAGCAACGATTTTAAGAGATGCGATCTGATTATAATTGTATGGTAGGCTGAGAGGTAGGTTAACTACAGGTTTTTTATTGCTAGGACATTCTAGTTTATGTCTGTTATCTGGACTAATTATTAATAATGTCTCCCTTTTCACTCTGGAAAGGGACTTGGTTTGGATGGTGAATTACATAGTCAACTACAGTAACTGGGGAACCATGCAAACGGGGTGACTAGTTAGACGGCTACCGCACCAAGCGGGTGAGAAATGACGTGGCTGGGAGATGGGTGTACATGGGTGTACATGCTGACGACTAGAGATGAGGTTTGAAAGCAGAATCACAGGACTCGCCAGCTGACTGGACGAGGGGGTGTAGGGGTAAAGGGAAGGGAGACATGGAGCACATCCCCCCATTTCTGGGGTGAGCAACAGAGAGAATGGTCCTGTCATTTACTGAAAGGGAGACACCTAGTGGGCGAGAGTTTTGGAGAGAAATGAGGGTTCATTTCAGGACACGTTCAGTGTGAGAACTATCGAAGCCAGTCAGACACATCGGGAGGCCCCACTAGATAGACAAGCATGGAGCTCAGAAACGAGGTTCTGAGGTGAAGGTATAATTTAGGGCCATCAGCATGCAGACACCATTTACATTTGTTTGAGAGTGCAGAAAAACAAAATGTGAAGCCCAGGG
The DNA here is from genome assembly GCA_004024845.1 of Tonatia bakeri. Classification (NCBI taxonomy): domain Eukaryota; kingdom Metazoa; phylum Chordata; class Mammalia; order Chiroptera; family Phyllostomidae; genus Tonatia; species Tonatia bakeri. The sequence goes on along the minus strand of PVIA01015618.1, from coordinate 1,056 downwards.
CAAAGTCGGAGAAACACTCAGGGTCTGGGGAGATGACCACGACCCCGGTTTTCAGGAACAGTCTCAGCAACTATTGTCCCAGCCTAAATGTTAGTAGTGACACCCCCATTTCACCCCGATAAGTGACCTGGCTTGTACAGTGGGTTAGATGCTGCCCCTACTCTAGGAGCCACGTGTGGCCAGGCTGCTGAGAGGCCGAAGAGCCCTCCATTTTTCTGACAGGACTGATTACGTGAAATGGTAGATCGCCAAGGCTAATAAGCATCAGGAAACCAAACAAGAACATCTTTAAACACCCCACAAGATACCCTGACCAAGAATGGCAAATTTCAGTAGATTTATAAAATATTCGGTTGCAAAAGTAATATATTTAGCTTCAGTTCTGCATGCCAGGAGCTTGGAAGGCACCACTCCATCCTCACAACACGTGAAAAGCTGGACACAGTGAAAAATCAACTCTTCCTGGATTCATGAGAGAGCTGCGGACACAGGGCAAACCACCGCCACGGTGATTGGAGACACAGAGAGGCGAATGCAGGGATCCAGGCTCACGGGACCAGAGATGTGGGAGCAAAACCCAAGACTACTTAGGGGGCATTCCTTAGATGGCACGGGCAGAAATGGGTTAATAATTGGATATGCAGGTGCAGCTGAGAAATGCAGAGAATCAAGGCAGCTAAACCTGGATCCCATGGTCCCATCAGCCCATGGCTGTATCTCCTCCCCCAGACAGAGACCACTGAGTAACTGAATCTGAAGAGGAATAAGCCCCTGGGGGCAGAGCTGGTGACCGGGGACAACGGCAGGGAGTGAGGAGGCCTAGGCTTGCAAAAACCAGAAAGCACAAATGCAGCCAGAGGGGCCTGGAGGAAAGAAAGTGTCTGATTTGAGGAAGAGTTTCTGCAAGGTGGCTACACAGTATGACGCTGAGATTGTGTCCCCTCCATCCAACACACAGGCACAAGCTCGGCCTTCTTATGCGTGCCCTTCCATCACCTGCTGGTCTCAGAGGCAGTCCTTACACCAGGAATAACACACAGTGTTCAACATTGCATC
>PVIA01015617.1:0-21999 GCA_004024845.1 Tonatia bakeri | reverse complement strand
AAGAAAGAAAGAAAGAAAGAAAGAAAGAAAGAAAGAAAGAAAGAAAGAAAGGGAGGAAGGGAGAGAGGGAGGGAGGGAGGAAGGAAGGAAGGAAGACAAGGAGGGAGGGAGGAAATGTTTAGGGAAGAGGGAGGAACTTATGGTACAAAGTCTACTGGAGGGAAGAAACCCCAAGGGAGGACTTCAGAGGAAGCCGTGGCCTCAGGGAGACCCGGATTCCTGTCAGAACTTCAAGGTGCAGGCACGTCCAGGGGGAGGGCTGTGCAGGTTCTGGTCCTGGGCTGAGCACTCAGGGGCACAGCGGGCAGGTTTCAGGGGTTGGGGAGGAGGGGATGTGCGAGGGGACAGAGTGAGGGCTGCAGAGCCTGTGGAGACGAGGTGCAGGATGTTTGGGGACCAGGGGCGACTGAGACAGACAGGGACGAGGACACAACGAGGTGGCTTCAAGGCGGATGGTGGTGAGTGTGTGAGAGAGGGAGTGGGGAGGAGCAGGGGTTGGGCTCTCACTTGGGCTCCGTCCATGGGGATGAGGAGGTTGGGTGGTGGAGTCTTAGTCCCTGTGTGCAGCTTTTCTTGACCCCTGATTACAGGTGGAAACCCTGGGGGAGAAGGGGTCTTAGAGGTTAATCCATGGGTTCACTGCTGACCCTTGGATAGTGGACATGAACCCACACCAGCTCTCGGGCCTGCCTAGCACCTGCTTCAGAAGAGGCATTTTGGTGTGGCTCAGTGGACTGAGTGCCGGCCTGCCAAACAAGGCGTAGCTGGCTCAGTTTCCCAGTCAGGACACATGCCTCAGTTACAGGCCACTTCCCCAGTAGGGGCATGCGAGAGGCAACCACACATTCATGTTTCTCCATTTCTGGGGCACCAAGTATGACCCTGGCGCAGGAGCCCCTCTTCTGTTCTGCTGAGGGAACAGAAGTCCTGGGGCAGCTGTGGCTCACTTGACCCAATAGCCTGGACGTGCACGTGCACACAGTGGAGGGTCATGCAGACATTAAAAAGGTGGTGCCAAATAAGATAATTTTTAAAAACTGTTATAAAAAAGTTGACCTTTGGAAAATAACTAATATCATTTTATATAATCTTAAAATTTGAAAACATATGGGAATTATAGATAGTTTCTCAGAAGAAGAAGAATGACATTACATGGTTTGGAGGAAAATCTTCTTTGTTAGAGATAAATGCTGAATATTTAGGGATCATGATGCTTGCAAGTGCTTCCTGATGATTTCCCAAAAAACATTAAAGTTAATGTGTCGTATACATGAAGTAAATGTGGCAAAATCTTAAAACTATTGAATCTAAGGTAACCATTGCACTATTCTCTCACACTTCCTGTGTATTTGAAAATGTTCCAAATAATATGGAACACCTTTAGGAAAAAAAAAAGCAATGACATAGGAAATGTTCACAGCATAATGTCAAAATAAAAGCAGGGCTCAGTAGTGTGCATGTGAGTGTATGTGTGTGACGCGTGTGAGTCCATGTGTGTGAATCATTCTGCATGTGCATTTATTCACTCAAGATGTTTTAAAATCAACAACCAGGAAGTTTCAGGGCTGTAGAAATACAGCTGTGAAAACCAAACCCCTGTCCTTGTCCTCATAAAGCTTGTGTTCTCAAGGAGGGACAGACAGTAAACACTTAAATGAATACATTGAAAATGTGTGTTAGTGAACTGGGTGTGAGCAAAAGCAAAGTGGGTGGGGTTGGAGGGAGGCTGGAGGGGCTGGGGCAGGGGTGGTGTAGGGAGGTCCACTAAGCTAGAACACTTGGGGACACTGCCAGGGAGGGAGGGGCTGCCTGGTGATGGGTTTTCAGGCTCAGAACCAACAGTTCGGGTTCTGAGGAGTGACAGCCTGGGCACCTGGGCTGGAGGAACATGGGGAGGACCTGGATCCAGGCCCGTCACACGGCCACAGCTGTGTCAACGGGACCTGACCTGGAAAGGGCCTTGCAAATGAGAGGGGTTTCAATGCAGTGTAGGATGGGTGCCAGAGAAGAGCACGTTACCAATTTTTCATGTGTGCTTCGTGAGGAAAACTTATAAAATGTTTAAAGTCTCCTATGGTTTTGGACATCTTTGTAAAATGAGCTTGCTAGTCCTCAAATGTGCTAAACTCTTTATATTGTACTCCCCTTTTTGTTGGGGTACGTTGTGTCTTAGGATTGTTTTTGGCACGTATCTGACAGGCTTGGAATCTTCAAAATGGTCCCTTGTAAATGGGGCCCTTCAAATGTGGCCTAATGACGTCCATTAAAGCATTCTTTCTATAATAGGTTCCTTCATGTAGGTGTTTCAGGATGGAATATACTAGAGCTTCAGGGAGTAAGATCATACCATGCAGGTTGGTCTTCCATACAGAATTAGGGTCAGTGTTAGGGAGTCCCCATTCACAGGCCTGTTCCTGCTCTCATTCTTTGTAATGAGATTTAAATCCTGACAAGTCTAGGTGGGGGGTTAAAGCCCCAAGAAGTGGCGGCTCTTGGGTGGCTTGTCTTGCTGCTTTATTGGCAGTTTGATTTCCCTGGCTTGTTTGGGAACCTTTCTGCTGGTGTCCTTGGGTGGTGCATTATGGCAATCTGGTTCTGTTGATTCACTGCCTCTGGCGATTGTAAAGTCTCTTTTGCATGTTTGAGGTCCTTATTCCCCCAGGTTAAGAGTCCTCTTTCTTTCCATATTGCCCCATGGGCATAAACTACCATGAAGGTATATTTAGTTAGTTAACATTCTTTTCCTGGGGTAACTCATAGTCTCTGGTGAGGACTAATAGTTCAGCCTTTTGTGCTGAGGTTCCTGCGGCAAGGGCTTGGTCTTCTATTACTTCATTTATGGTGATTACTGCATACATGGTCCGTCATATACCATTCTCCAAGAAGCTGCCCCCATCTGTACATAATTTCCAGTCAGGTTATGTCAGCAGCTAGTCCAATAGATCCAGTCTGTTAGAATAAATTTAGTCAATGATTTCTGAGCAATCATGTTGGAGGTCTGAGCTTCCCTCCGAGTCCAGGAGTGGAGTGACCAGGTTTAAGGTAGTGGTGGTTTGTAAGGTAATATTTGAGTTGTCTAATAAAATGGACTGATATTTTCCCATGCACCCTGCTGTCAGCCAGCATCCTCTTTTCTGTACCAATAGGGTTAAGACTTGGTGTGGTACTAACACCAGAGTTGACAGCCATACTTTTGTCGTGTGATCTAGTTTCTTTGAGATATAGGCTATGGGTTGAGGGGTATTTCCCATGGTCTGTGTTAGTACCCCCAGTCCAATTCCTTGCTTTTCATGAATGTATAATTTGAAAGATTTCTGTCTTGGCAAGGGTTTCTATTATTTTTATTTTTATTTTTAAGTTCTGGTCATTCCTTTTTCCAATGTCCTTTCTCTTGGCAATAGGCACATTGATTGGTGCCTACTGGGTCTTTCCCTTTTCTTTCTTGGTTCTGACTCTCCTTCTGGTTTTCCCACACTGTTTCTAAGAAAATGGTGGCCTGCTTTAATAACCTTGTTTCCCAGACACAGTAAACTTTAAAGGCTATGTCCACCATCTGGGAGGGATTCATTTCCAGTGCTCCGTCTAAATGTTGGAGCTTCCTTCTGATATCCAGGGCACTCTACCCAATAAAAGTCACATTTACCATCTGGACATTTTCTGGGGCTGATGGGTCAACATCAGTGTGCTTTTGATAGGCCTGTCTGATAGATCTGTTCTAAAAATTCAGAAGGGTCTTCATTTGGCTTCTGTTGAATAGCTTGTATTACACTCGGGGTCCTCTGTGTAGGCACCTTTCTTAAGCCCTTCCTATTAGAGTCCTTGTTGGGCTCTGTCAAAGGAATCACTTTAACTGGGTTAGGGGTCTTATTGGGATTCTCTTAATGGAGGTGATAAGTCTCTTCATTACCCTTATTTATAACTAGCCACCTTTCATCTGCCATTAGCAGGATTTTTTTTAACATTTTATTTATTTTTAAGATTTTATTTACTTATTTTTAGAGAGGGAAGGGAAGGGGGAGAGAGAAACATCAATGTGCGGTTGCTGGGGGCCATGGCCTGCAACCTAGGCATGTGCCCTGACTGGGAATCGAACTTGCGATGCCTGGTTCGCAGCCCGCGCTCAATCCACTGAGCTACACCAGCCAGGGCTACATTTTATTTATTTTTAGAGAGAATGGGAGGAAGAGAAACCAACCAATTGCCTCTCGCACGCCCCAACTAGGGACCTGGCCCACAATCCAGGAATGTGCCCTGACCTGGAATTGAACCACAGCCTTTCAGTTTGTAGGCCAGTACTCAGTCCACTGAGCCACACCAGCCAGGGCTTTAGCAGGATGTTGAGAACTTGTATATTTGCCCAGTTTGGATGGTGAGTGACAAAAATGGAGGTGATAAGATCTACCATTTTCTATATGAGGAGTTGGAATTCTTCCAATTCAGTAAATCTGAAGTGGAAAATGGAGTATGAACCCAATAGTAGCCAGTAGGCTGGCCTTCCTGGTTTATTTCACCCATAGAGTACATGTGGTATTGTCTCAAAGGGAATTGTCCTGCTTCAGATAGGGATGCTCCCTAGCTAAATTGAGTGCCCTGTCCAGTCTTCACATGGTAGACCATTCCTTCCTCACACAGAGGTGGGACTGTTGTCCCTCTGGGTGTATTTCAGGGGTATCTAGCAGTGGGGGGTGAGGGGGGGAATCTTCCTCTTGCTATCCTAATGAATGGGGCCCTAGCCATTTATCTGTCTTGCTTTCAGCCTGCTTGGGTTCTGTCCATTCATCTTTCTAGCTTTTGGCTCACTCAGTGTAAGAACCACCCACTGGTGTTGTCTTGGCCAGTGGGTGAGACTCCCAAGCACTCTGACTGTCTGTGGTAACAGTAATACTTGGGGCATGCAAATAATGGGGGGGGGAGACCTTGGAGGGAGACATTTAACCCTTTCATTCCTGGAAAAGGAAGTCTGACTGAGGGAACAGGACCCACAGGCCTGAGATATACATTATGTGGGTTCTCAGTAATGAGGGAAATGGGCCCCTCTCCCTACACCCTCCAAGGTGCTGTACAGGGAGGAGACAGAACTCATCAGCAGAGCAGCCCAGGGAAGAGCAGTCAGGGGTCCACAGAGAAAGTGGAAGGGTGAACTATTGGTGCCTCGCTATCTTGTCCCACATCAGGCAGCTCTCTCAAGCTGTGAGAGGCAATGATAATGGCCAGATTCATATCAATCACTCTCAGTCTTGATATCCTTATCATCATGGACAACCTATAGCCATCCTATAACCTCATACCTAAAGAGCCCTTACAGCCCAAAGCTGTCTCCTATCACCTCAAGGTCTGCTGGCTTCAGGTCCCATAGGATCATACTTCAGGAAGCTGTGATCAATACTTCAGTGTCTGGGCCCCTGTCACCATGTGGATACAAATAAAGAGGACACTGGCTGAGCCATCAGGAAGAGCAGTATTTATAACAGACTCATGGGATGGGTGAAGCACATGATCAGGCTTTATTCTAGGGCCTGTAGAGACCAGCTTGCCCTAACCCAAACCCCACCAACCCCACACATCTGGTATTTGTAGAAGTTGATCCCTCCAGGACTTCTACAGGACAGAGACACTATGATACCATGGCTGAGAGGGAACCAAGGTTCTTGAATAACTGGTTGATATTGCTTCCCATCTGGGATTGGGGTAGTTATACCCCAGAAAAAGAATGGGGAGGGTGATTACCAGGTAATCACACTCTTGGATGTCTGTTGGCAGCAACAGGTCTTCCTTTTGGGGTGGGAGTGACATACGATCATCATCCTGAGGGTTGCCACCTTGCTGTTCCCACCTGGGAAGGGAGCTTGACCCCTTCCCCCTGTGGTATAAACAACTCATAGGTCTCACTACATGTTTCTGCTACTTACATGTTAATTAATTCTATACAACCATATGACCATTTTAGATCTTATAAGAAATGAACAAAATAAAAGGATGTTTTTAGTAAAAGTAACTCGAGTGATACGAGAATCAGGTTCCTGTACCCTGGGTACTGTATCTGTGCAGTTCAGAATCTTCACAAAAATCCAGGGAAACTGGAGCCCAGAGAAGGTCACAGGGCTGAAGCTCTCTGGTGACAGGGACCTTGCTCTGGATGAGACACAACTGCCTGGGCCTTCAGACTCAGGTTCTCCAGTCAGCTTGCACCCCCATCTACCCTGGTTGACACACTTCTGCCTCCCATGCCTCTTCTCTTACCTTCAAACTCCTGACTGAGGGCAGTAGTTTCTGCCAGTTGGTCTGTGTATCTGGTTCCCTCTCTGGGGTTTGTGGCTCTTCTGAGTCCATCATCCCCAGCCCCAGCGGGAACAGAGAGAAATGACTTGGCAAACTGCCCACTTGCAGTGGTACCCACATAGCTGTGGGGAATGAAGTCACATTCCCACCCTTTCCATACCTGAGAACTTCTTACAGATCACAGCTCCACAGACTACAACAGCAAGAAGCACCAGGTCAGCAGTGACCTCCACGTGGTTAGGATGAGCTGGGAAGGTGGTTCTAAGAAGGGAATAAAGAGGCCTTCATGTCACAACCCAGACCTTGCCCCAGGTACTCTGAATAGCTCCTGTCATACGTGATCAGTGAAGAGGCTTCTACCCCTCCATCCCTTCCTGCCCCATCTCAACATAAGGGGTCTGGGCAGCCCCTCTGCTGCATATGGCACATGTGTCTCTGTCCTCCTCAGACAGCACCACCACAGCCTGTCACTTCTGGACTGTCCCATCCCCCTCAGGCCTGGTCTCCAAATGCCTCATGTCCTTAGCCTGGTTCTCCCTGCCCTGCCGCCAAGTCTGCCTGATGTCTGCTGGGCGAAAGCCCTGGGCACAGCCCCCTTTAGGGCCTGAATGACAGGTCACACATGTGCTGATGGCTGGTCTGAGGAAGGAAAGTTGAAGCATATTGAACCATAGAAAATAAGATTCTCATAGTTGAAGAAACTTAAGTGAGAATCTCAGATATTAACCCCCTGCCTGTGGTTTAGGTGGCAGTAATTTTCAAACTAAAAATAGGTTTTGGAATGACGAGTTTTCCAAATTACTAATTCTTTCTTTCTTCAAATGTGTCTCATCTTCTGTTAAGCAACTAATTTAATTCTAAAATTGATATTATTTTTTGGTTTTAAAACATTTATACTTTACAGGAACAAAGTTAAAAGATACATGGACAAAAACTAGGGGGAGGGTGGGAATGGGTGGGAAGTGGAGAGGGATGGGTGGCAGGGCTAGAATGGGAGTAAAGGGGAGAAAACTGTACTTGAACAATAATTAAAATTTAAAAATACCTTAAAAACATTTATACTTGCTTATTTTCTAATTTTCTGTTGGACTGTACAGTTTGCTGATACTCACTACCTGCTACTGTCTGATGCTGAAGGCTTCATGAGACTAATTCCATTTGCTGCTCTCTCTTCTGATTCCATTTCCTGGTGTCTGCTCCTGATCTGTTAAAACTTACCTTTAATTGTGTGCCATACCATTTTAGAAAGGAAAAGTATTATTTTTAGTCCTGGGTGATTTTTTTCTTGCAGAAAGTTTCTCTGCATTCCTCTCTGTGTTACACCTGGTGGGTTTCCAGTCCTGGAATGTTCTGATCCACAACGGAGGTGTGACGTATCCTAGATCACCCAGGGTGAAACCTGAGTAATAAATTCCTACAGGTTCACAACTACCTCTAGGAAACAGTATTTCAGAGACCCTGTATAATGCAGGGGTGCTCCACCACATCCCTACCTTTGTGGTCCTTGGCCCTCACTTCTCTTTCCACTCAATGTCTCAGGGCCACGGAAGGCTTCCTTATCTACTCAGGTTCTGAAATGCCTTCAGGACAGAAGTGGGTTAGGTGCCCCAGGAATCCTGATCTCACCTTCCTGGGCTGTGACTTCCATCTAACCTTGGCTGGCAATGGTTAGGTCATCAATCTCAAAGAATGCTGTGAACCCGGATTGGAAGGACTCCCCTGTGAAGGCGGACCCCAAATACATCAACATGGATGAAGGTATCTGCTGTCCTTTCCTACGGATCTTCTTATATTCATTTCCTCCTGTACTCCCACCCTCAGGACACCGCAGTAGCCAGGACAGAATCCCCCCACTCAGAGAAAATGCTGAGAAGGGGAGGAGGGTGCTGGCATGTGTCCCCTCTTCCCTCCTGTAGGGATGCCTCCAGGAACCTAACCCAGCTTTCGAGAGGTCCTGTTTGTGGCCCAAAGTGTCTAGTAGCTGCCTGAAGCAGCATCTGGTTACCACACTGCAGGTATCTGAGAAGCTACTTGGTACAATGACCTGTCAGGTTTCCTGGTGGCCTTTATCATGTGTATTCAGTCCTCAGAGCCACAGTTGTAGATCCTTATTCAGGTAGATGAAGTCCTCATTGTTGAGGGTGGACTGAAAGTGTCCCCTGAGTAAGCTCTGTCAGGTAGCCACACAGCAAAGTGTGGGAACCCAGGGCCCATGCACATCAGCCTAGGCAGGGGCTCCGGTGTCCCATCACACCCTCCTCACACCCCTCCCACCTCAGCTTCCTCCTTGTGATTGGTCACAGCAAGCCTCAGTCACTATCAGGACTGAAAATGAAACTTGAAGCAAAAATGTCACTCCTCCTTCTCACCTGTGAGGGGGCAGTGTGAAGTCCCACCCACAGTGCTGGGAAGGGAGATGGGATGTGTGGACCTATGTTCAGCACCTGATGCCACTCTGCAGCCTCGCCCTGGTGATCATACCCTCCCAGGATCCTCAGGTTGCTGAGAGATAGATCCAGAGAGTCTTTCTGGACTTTCCCTCAAAGAGCAAATGGTCAGGTCCCAGCTTCTCCATCTCCCATGCCCACTGCTTCGTGCTCTGATCTGTTTTAGAGTTGAGGATCCAGGGAGAACTGGATGGACTTGGCAGGAGGTTTATTATTCAGAACCTTGAAGATCACCCACAGTGTCCTCTCTCCACCTTGAAGACCTTGAAGATCAGTCCTTACCCTCTCCTGGGGGATGGGAGTGGCAATGCATTGCTGCCTGTTGTTTTTTCAGAGACAGCTCTAAGTATCTTGCAGTTTCTGAGTACTTTGTTGCTCAACAGAGATCTGATTAGGTGACTTTCCCATCTACATACACACACAAATTACAAATCCTCAAATGGTATACATATGGTGGGATTGGCTCAAATCCATCTCCAGCCCAAAATACTGTGGTCAGAGAAGCAGGTTGCACAGAGCAGAAGCTTTTATAACTTGCAGCATGAACTCGTGGGGCATGATTTTACCTAACGTGGGTTTTGGGCCCTAGCCAATGGGGCTCAGTTGGTTGGGTAACAATGTGAAGGATTCCCAGTCAGGGCACTTGCTTGGGCTGTGGGTTCGGTCCCAGTCAGGGCACATATGAGAGGCAACCAGTCAATGTTTCTCTCTCACATCCATGTTTCCCTCCCTCCTTTCTAAAAATAAATACATGAAGTGGGCTTTGGGCCAGGCCGGCACTGAGCACTCCACAGACGGTGCCGGGACTGTCAGCATTTCCAATCCTGTACGCAGAGATGCCTCTACCCGCAATGGATTTTTCTTTCATCTCTTCTTGGGGGTAAGGTCCTCATCTTAGCACTTGGATAATTCCTTTCCCTGGCATGAAATAGAATGATTTCTTTTCATAGTTAGAAAAGGGAGGCCAGGCAAAGAACCAGTATGAGAAATAGATCAGAAATAGGAAAGCACATGACAAATGCTCGCAATTTGGGGGTAGAAGAATACTTTCGGGAAAGAGTCATAATCCTAATTATCACTACCCCCCCTTGCCCCCGAAAAACCTTACAACCCAGCACCAGGACTGAGCTCTTACCACGAGTGAGTCAATCACTGTGCTTCATGTTTCTTCCCAAGAGCTGGTGAGACCAGTATGGGCTGCTCAGCTTCAGAAACACAGGGCAGCTGTGCACAGCCATCCAGTCCTGAAGTGGGAAACATATTATCTGAATACACATGTGTCTCACTATGTAGCCCAGAGAAATAATATAGACAGGTTGTGAAAGAATTGTTTGGACACTAATTAAATAATTTTTATATGTGTGAGAGGAAAAACCCTGCCTCTCTGTTTCTATGACTGTAATACTTTTTACCTTACAACTGAGACCATCTCTAACTGATACATATTTAGTCAACTTTAAAAATTATCTTGACTTCCAGTTAAGATGATGGCATAGGCAAGCACAGCTTGCCTCCTTGCACAACCACATCAAAATTACAACTAAACTATAGAACAACCATCACTCAGAACTGTCAGAAATTGAGTTGAATGAAAGTATGACAACTATAGAATTAAAGAAACCACATCCATTCAGACTGGTAGGAGGGGTGGAGATGCAGAACAGGCTGGTCCCACATCCGTGTGTGATGGATAGAAATTCAGGAGGGATATCTCAGATGCAAGTAGTCCCAGAACCCCAAGTCCAGGGTTCCAGCACCAGGAAGAGAAGTCTTCATAACGTCTGGCTGCAAAAACCAGCAGGGATGAAGTTGGTAGAAGAAACTTCTGGAGTCCTAAGCAATTTCTCTTAAAGAACCCAACATGGATTTACTCAGACTCACTCCGACTCACTCCCTCTGAGCTCCTTGAAAGGCACCAGTGGCATACAGGGAGAAACTTAAGTGTCTGGCATCAAGGTGAGCTGGCATTAAGTGACAGCTTCCTCCCAGGCAGAAAGGTGGGCAGAGGCCATTGTCCCTCCTCTGAACCCTCCCTCCACAGACCTACAGAGCCAGCAGGCTGGTGCCATATCTGAGACTCCATCAACCTGGCCTACACTGTTTGCCCCACCCTGGAGATCCCCTGAGGCTCCATCTCACCCAACTTACAGCTGTTAACAGTGGCTTTTCCTTTTGAATGGCTTGTCTTGACTCATGCTTCACAACTTCCTAAATCCTCTCAAACAAACAAAAGCCAGCCTCAGTAAGCCCCCAACCCCCTGTACCTCTTGCTAAGTAGTCCCAGGCATGGCATTAGCAGTAGTCAGCCTGGACTCACAGCTTAGCTTCCCCTAAAATTCTTCAAGCCCAGTTCAAGTAGCAGCCACCTCAGATTGGTTTATAGCTCAGGCAAGATGGCCCCAGGCAAAAACAGATGGGGTATGATCTTGGCCTGCACCACTTGGGAAACCCCAGGGCCTGTGCACCCAATGGACAGCTATAGACCATGTTGAAGCACCACTATCCTGCTCCTGCACAGCTGATCCTTCAAAGTGGGCAGAAGTTGGTAGTCAGTGGTCACAGCCAGTCCTTGCAGCTGAATGGCCTGGCTAAATCCCTCCCATCGATCTACCAACAGCAATCAAGGCTCAACTACAAGAAGAGGATATACTTAGCTCACACAAAGGGTACATCTTGAGTACCCAGCTTGGGTGAGAGGGGAGGCTGTACCACTGGACCCTACAGGACATGTACTACATTAGGCCAAACTACCAAGACAGGGAGTCAAAGCAGCTCTACCTAATACATAGAAACAAACACAGGGAGGCTGCCAAAATAAAGGAGACAAAGAAACATGGCCCAAATGAAAGAACAGATGAGAACTCCAGGAAAAGAACTAAATAAAATGGAGATAAGCAATCTATCAGATGCAGAGTTCAAAACACTGGTTATAAGGATGCTCAAGGAAATTAGTGAGGACCTCAACAGCATAAAAAAGATCCAGTCAGAAATGAAGGATATACTAATTGAAATAAAGCACAATTTACAGGGAAACAACAGTAGAGTGGATGAAGCCGAGAATCAAATCAATGATTTGGAACATAAGATAGAAAAAAACAACCAACCAAAACAAGAAGAAAAAAGAATCAAAAAAACAAATGAAGATGGCTTAAGCAGCCTCTGGGGCAACTTCAAGAGGTCCAAAATTCACATCAAGGGGTGCCACAAGAAGAAAAGAAAGAGCCAGAAATTGGACATCTATTTGAAAATATAATGAAAGAAAACTCCCCTAATTTGATGAAGGAAATAGACATGCAAGTCCAAGAAGCACAGAGAGTCCCAAACAAGATGGATACAAAAAGGCCCACTCCTAGACACATCATAATTAAAATAACAAAGGTTAAAGATAAAGAGAGAATCTTAAAAGCAACAAGAGAAAAGAAGTTAGCTACCTATGGGGGAATGCCTATAAGACTGTCTGCTGATTTCTCAAAAGAAACTTTGCAGACTAGAAGGGACTGGCAAGAAAAATTCAAAGTCATGAAAAGCAGAGACCTACAGCCAAGATTGCTCTACCCAGCAAAGCTATCATTTAGAATTGAAGAGCAGATTCAGAGCTTCCCAGACAAGAAAAAACTAAAGGAGTTCATCATCATCAAACCATTATTTTACGAAATGTTAAAGGGACTTATTCAAGAAAAAGAAGATCAACTATGAACAATAAAATGGCAATAAATATATATCAACAATTGAATCTAAAAAACAAACTAAGCAAACAAGAAGAACAGAGACAGAGCCATGGATATTTTGATGGTTTCCAGATCAGAGAGTAGTGTGGGGGAATGGGTGAGGAGGTGAGGGAATAAGAAATACAAATAGGTAATTATAGAAAACCATGGAGATGTAAAGTACAGTGTAGGAAATGGCGTAGCCAAAGAACTTATACTCATGATCCACGGACATGAAGAGTGGTGTGGAGATTGCCTGAGGAAGTAAGGAGTGCTTGGTGGAGAGAGGCAAAGGGGTAAAAATTGAGACAACTGTAATAGCATAGTCAATAAAATATAATTTACAAAATAAAAATAATTATCTTGAATGCATTTAGAATAACAAATTTGCATAAAATTATGTCTTTTGATGAAATGACATTTTTCTAAAAGTGTAATTTGTTGAAGACTTTCCTTAGTTCTAATTAAAAATACTAAATTGGTTTAGGAATTCAACAAATCAGAGAATAGAAGACAATGCAATAGAAATATAAACAAAATTCTTTGTTCCAGTTTTATTGCAATATAATCAACATTCAGCACTATGTAAGTTTAAGGTGTACAACATAGTGACTTACATATATTGTGAAATGATTTTCACAATAGGTTTAGTTAGGACTCATCATCTCATATAGATGCAAAATTTTTTTTTGCTTGTGATGAGAACTATTAGGATCTATCATTCCCTAAGAAACCTTCAAATATACCATGTAACAGTGTCAGCTATAGTCATCATGCTGCACATTCCATCCCCAGCACTTACTTACCTCACAGCTGAAACTCGGTACCTTTGACCAGCATCACCCAGTCCCCTACCTCCTACTTCTTCCTCTGGTAACCCCAAAACCGATCTTTTCTAAGAGACACCACCCGCTGTGTGCCCCAAACCAGAAGTCAGGAAGAACCAAGCATCAGGTTGGAGGAAATTTCAACCCCCACAAGCTTTGCACAAGTCAAGGTGCCGATGCTTGACTTATTATCCACATTCTGTGTCCATTTATTCTCTCATTAACTCGGTCCACAGAGCAGCACAGTCACATCACTCCAGAAGCAAACTGACCCCTAATCTTCATGATCAGGAAACCCCAAAGCACTGTCCCCTCCCCTGATGTCACACTTTAGCTCTGCTTTGTTACAAGAGGGTGGTAAGTGTTCATAGCAGATTTTCCGCCAATAGTGCCAGCCGTGAACATTGGCCCAGATGTCCCATTCCATCTTCTCCCAGGCCTTTAGGCTTTGCTGTGAATCTGTCAGTCATAGGAGCTGGGGAAGGGACGCAGAGATTCATTAGTGCTGTGTCCAGGCGTCAAGATACACCTCTCCTTTTCTACAGGCCCTCACAGTCCGTCCCTTCCCAGACACATGAAATAAACACACACCAGACATGTGTCTTTAAAGAGCACTTCAACACTCATAAAGTTATACAGACTTACTTAATAAACATGAAGTAATGCATATAACTGTGTGACTTTGGTGAAGGGGAGCTCAAAGAGCCAGAAAGCTGGTATTAGACTCCTCAGAAGGAGCCATAACAAAGAAACTTACAGGTAAGCTAGTAGATAATAGTATAACTATTGTACACGTAGTATATTATAATATAAAATAACAAAAATAATGATAATAACTAATGTGGCACAGATGTCAGCACCTCATGTCTATTTACACATTTAATCCTGCCCAGCACATGAAAATAAACACTGTTATTTTCCCATTTCACAAAGCAGGAAACTGAGGCAGCACAAGGGAAAGTGTTTGCGAGACCAGCGCAGGGAGTCAACATAGGCCTCCAGGGTGCAGGTTCTAGGCTCCCACATTGTCAGTGGACCAGGGGCTGACAACAGAGACCGTCAGTCTGCCTGGATCTGGCCTTGATCCAGGTCTTGCAGGCTAATAAGCTCTGAGAGAAAAGAGAAACCAATAAAAGTTCAGTTGGTTGTGAAATATTGCTTCTTTCTCTCTCAAGGTTCTCTTTCAGCTGCTCTAAAACCAGATCATTCCTTTCTCTGGGGGAAGACAATATCCTCACTTATTTAGGGCAAATTTCACTTACTTACGGGTTTAGACATGAAAACATCTTTAAGAGCCAACAAAATATTGTACAGAAAAAAAAACACTTTTAAAAACTTGAGACTAAGTACTATGAGGCAATTCTATTAGCTGTGAACATGCAGTTTCTGATCCTTGTTGCAGCACCAATGCTTGGGTTTCCTGAGCTTTCCTAATAACAGCAGGAGGCAAGACTGCATAGGAAATGTGCAATAATCAATGATTTACTTAAAAACTTTTAAGGACAGTTTCCTTTTGTTTTTAAGCTTTATGTTTTAGTTAACAGTGTTCATCAAACTAAGATTAACAAGCAGAGTGATAAGATATATAAGGCAGAAGGGGAATAGATTGAATTAGAGTTTCCAAATCCACAGGATATGGTAATAAAGGGTCTTGCCCTGGCTTGTGGGGCTCAGTGGATTGAGTGTGGGCCTGCAAACCAAAAGGTCACCTGTTTGATTCCCTGTTTGGGCACATGCCCGGGTTGTGGGCCAGGTCCCCCTGAGAGGCAATCACACATTGATATTTCTCTCCCTTTCTACCTCCCTTCCCCTCTTTAAAAATAAATAAATAAAATCTTTTAAAAAATGAAAATAAATAAAATCTTTTAAAATAAAAAAATAAAGAGTCTTAAACATGCACCTCATAACTAATGCCAGAGTAATTGAGATAGAAGCCAAATCAGGTTTGGGGATCAGTAACCAAAAGGCAAAAAGAGCCCACCTGTGCCAAAAGGCACAGCCAGAGTGGAAGGACCGAAGCAGCATTTGCTACATGGAGGTGTCCACACATCACTCAGTGATGACAAGCCACACAGCTGTTGGGTACTGAGGAGGGTGTCACCACCAACACCAGGGCCAGACTCCAGGACATGGCTGACTCTCGCTCTGGAGTCTGGAAAGGTGACAGCACCTGCTGCTTTAAAGCCTCTGAGCAGTCCTTAAGAGCAGTCTTCTCCTGGGACCAATCCTCAGAAAGAAGCCTTTGGATGAGAAGAAGCTGGCTAGTATACAAATAAGAACAGCAGCAGTGATGGTCACCAACTCCAGATCCAAGACAAAGATGAACAACAAGGAGCAGTGTCCAGCCAAGGAATCCACTCTACTTCTTCTGGTTTTTCCACATGGTACGAACTGGCTTCAGCACTTTCTGGAATCTTCACCCACCTGGCCCTGCACAGAACACAGAAGATGCATCCTGTGAATTGACATGACCTCCTGGAGGGTTTGCATTCGGCCGGCTGGTTCTGGGCTCTTTGCCCTGCTGTGCACCTTCAGCTGCTGACTCCTCCTGCATGAGCTTGCTGAGGAGAGCTGCAACCAACCGTCCAGGCCTCCTTCAGCTTGTCTTTGTCCTCCTCCAGTTTTGAAGAGCTCTCCAAATATCCCTTCATTTCCGCAAGCACTCCTTGAGAGTGCCCGGAACTTCTGCAGAAGTTCATTTACTTGGATTTCAAGAGAGTCTACATAGATCCCTTTTCATTTGTGAGATCTCCCTTCTATTCTGGGCAACTACTGAATGGGCCTGTTCTTTCTCTCTTATGGAACCCTTTCATTTTGATGCCAACACACTCACTTGGATTTCTGAAGATGATAGGGCTTTTCACAGGCAGGCCTGGGCTCCCTGCCTCTTCTCAAGCTCTTCTCCAGTTTGGCCACGCCTGCCTCCTCGCTGGCAAGGTGCTCATTAAGGCAGCTGACTTCCCCTCATGATCATCCACAGCGTGTTCCCCACCTGCACACGTTCTGTGATGTAGACAGAGGTCTGTTTCTGGGCATCTACCAGCTGTTTGAGATGAGTCAACTCATTCAATGGTTTGAGGACTGAGACTTTATTTTGGATAGCATCACTTCTGCCTCCGCCCTGGATGCCCTTGACTGCTGGAATTGACCCCTGTGTCAGTTCTTCCGCTCAGCCTCACAGATAGAGTCAGCTGGTACATCCCTAAAGACTTCCTCTTCCTGCAGTCTTACAACTCAGCCTGTGCTTCTTTGTACAGCTGCAACAGCTTGCTCACCAGCTTCTTGAGTTCATCTGTCATCCTGTCACGGCCTCTTTCACATCCCAGCATCATCACCAGCCTCCTGCATCATCCAACTTTTTAAAAAAAGATTTTACTTATTTACTTTTAGAGAGGGGGAGGGAGCAAGAGAGGGAAACATGGATGTGTGAGAAAAACATCAATCGACTGATGTTTTTTAACTTGCATGCCCCCAGCCAGGGACCTGGCCCACAAACCAGGCACATGCCTTGACTGGGAATTGAACCAGCAACCTTTTGGTTCACAGGCAAATGCTCAGCCCACTGAGACACACCAGTCAGGGCTGCTATTCTTAAAAGGTTTTTCAGAGTTGGAAAGGAACAAGCTGGCTATGTTGACTGGTGTCCTTCTGGCTATTGAAACACTTAATGCATCCATTCTGAATAGTCTTTATAATGAGAATTTGGTTAAAGGTTTCAGCAGCTTTTGCTGTAAAGCTCTTTAAATCATGGATAAATGAAAAAGATTCAATGCAGTAGCTGCTAGTCTTCAGGCAGTCAGCACAGATAACAGACTGATGGAACTTTTTCCTGCCAATAAACAAAGCATTGAGCAGTTCACAAAGTTCTTTAGTGAGGTAGGTTTAAAAGAGCTTTCAGAATATGTTCAGAATCAGCAAACCATAGGAACTCCAGAAAGAACAAGAACAGATGTCCCGTGGTGATCCATTTAAGGATATAATTTTGTATGTCTAGGAGGAGAAAAAAAAAAATCCCTAAAACCATTGTCATTGGAATAGTCTGGTCCAGTGTAAGGAGCACCGTGAAATGGAACAAATGAAGGAGCTTGCTGCAGAGCAACCCATCAAGCACTTGAATCCATACAGCCCTCTCCTTGCTGCCTTTACTCAAGGTCAGTCTGAGCTGACTGTTACTGAAGATTCAGGAGTATTTCTGTTACATTCATTTCATAAAAACCTTCCAGAAAACAGTGGTGCTTTTTTTTACAAAGCTGAAGCCCTGAGTAAGGAGCCTGTTCTGAAGTGGTATAAGGATGCACATGTTGCAAAGGGGAAAAGTGTCTTCCTTGAACAAATGAAAAAGTTTGTGTAGTGGCTCAAAAATGCTGAAGGATCTGAGTGAAGATGAAGACAGTGAACGAATTTTGAAACTATAGCATCAGTAAAGCAAACAAGTTGTAGATAAAATGTCATGTCTCATGTGTCCTAGTTTACATAAAACATGATATAAGGGCTTTTCATAGCATATTTTATTTTACCTGTTTCCATGTTACTGGAAATGTTAGGTTTAGTTTCAAAAACTACATTTTAAGTAGCTACAGGAGCTATAGATTTGTATCTAATGTTGCATTTAGTCTTTTCAGTCATCTTCTGCCTCCTGTATTTCCTACTATAATAATGTAATTTAAGGCCTTCCACAGTGAACAGTTCACTTTTTTCCTGAGTTTCCTATAGAAAGTTGTCAAGGTATAATTTGGTTAAAAATGTTGTAAAAATTCCCTGGCTGGCATAGCTCAGTGGATTGAGCGCGGGCTGCGAACCAGGCATCGCAGGTTCGATTCCCAGTCAGGGCACATGCCTAGGTTGCAGGCCATGTCTCCCAGCAACCGCACATTAATGTTTCTCTCTCTCTCTCTCCTCTCCCTCCCTTCCCTCTCTAAAAATAAATAAAATCTTTTAAAATAAAAAAAAAAAATGTTGTAAAAATTGTTTGCAAATTAAACTGCAAAGTACCCAGTCTCAAAAAAGCAATGATTTGTGATAATTTGGTATGCCCAAAGTCCTCCTCATCCAAGAAAACCTCATATACAGCAATTGAATTTATTAACATGAATTTTGAGTATTTGGACCACTGCTTGTTAGTATTTTCTTGTACTTCTAACCCCATATGTTTCTTGAGCCCAATTGTTCCTCTGGTTTTCATTCCTTACTGAAGCCATGGAGAACAAACTCAAAAGTGAGGTCTTTGGGAAATTGTATGTGGCAGAGGTGATGGGAAGAAAATTGAATTTTTTTTCCCATTAAGAAGCTTCTTCTGGGAGTTCTGCCTTAACTGGTAGGAACATTTTCACAGCAGGAACAGCCCAGTGCCAGGCTGGGAGGGAGGTGAGGGCAGGGCCAGGCACTGAAGCGAGACAAAAGGCCGGGAGAAGCCAGTTCCTGGTGGCTGTTGGGCAGCTCAGATAGCTCTCTGCCTCACCCGCCATGGTCCTCCTCCTAACCTGGCTTTCCCGGTGTTATGGCCGCCTCCTTCTGCCTTCCTGGCCCCTGGCGCCTGAGGGATCCCAGAGATGCTGCTGTTCCCAGAGCCCCGAGGCAAGCACAGAAGAGCAGACCAGTTCCAGAGACAGTGGGAAGATGAGGTCCCCCACCACGGTAAGTGGCACCAGGAGCGGAAGGCATGGAGATTTGGGAGGGGGGCCTCATTGTCATCCAGCACCACAGGCCTACTGAGGACATATACCAATCCAGATCCCTGGAGCTTGTCACCTAGTTCCAACTCCCAGCCTGCCCCCCACCCCCACCCTGCTAGACCTCAGAGCTCTTTCCTAGCACCCTCCACCCACAGTCCACTGAGTTCTAGAGCAGGAATTTCCCCTCGTCTAACAGTTAATTATTTCTGGTGGTGGAGGGGGAGGGACAGAGGCGGGCAGGCAGTCCTCTCCTTCCACCTTGTACAATGAGTCCAGTTACAGCCCCTGGTCCAGTGATCTCTACATGCCCACCCCCTTCCCAAAGGGCCTATGCCTAGGAAGGAAACTACCCTCAAACTAATCAAAACCTAGAGGCAGAATTCCTAACTCCCAGCAAGCCTCACCTCCCTGCCCTGGCTGAACCTCCCTCTCACATCTCCTCCCCACCAGGGTCCCAGGCACACAGCTGAGCTGGCCCAGGCCGAGGAGCTGCTGGAGCAGCAGCTGGAGCTATACCAGGCCCTGCTGGAAGGGCAAGAGGGGGCCTGGGAAGCAAAGGCCCTGGTGCTCAAGATCCAGAAGCTGACGGAGCAGATGAGGAGACACCGAGAAAGCCTGGGAAGAGAAACCTAAGCTTCCCACCAGTTCCCACTTTGCCCTCCTACACTGGAACACTGCACACTACTTGTGACCCTGAGTCCTTCGGTTGGAAATGTACCAGCCTTTCCCAAGCTACTAAGAAAAACAGAGGACACCTCCACAAAGGGCCAGAAGTTGGAAAGCAGTGGTGAGATCATGACCTCTGCAGTCTTTTTAGTCACACCCCCCACTATGCTCCTTCCCACTGACCTCAGCTCCACATAAATAACCTAAAACCACCTCACCCCAAATCCAATAAAAGGAAGGAGTGCTCACAGACACAACAGACGCATGTGTTTTTTAGTTTTGTTTAAAAAAAAGTTCTGACAAATAAGGAAATGGGGGTTTAGAAGGGATGATGCAAAAGAGGGAAGGCATGGGGTGGGGTTGGGGGTTGTCAGGGGTAGGTGGCAGTAGTGTCTCCTTCACCCCCACGCCTGGTATCATCTCTTGAAGAGGGACAGACTGTCACATTCCAGGAGAGGTGGATGAGTCCTCTATCGCGTCTGTTCAACTGAAGAGAAAATATGGCAGTTAGAATAAGACAAGAAACAGAAAAGGTGAGGTTGGCAGAAATACACACGCCCATACACGCAGAGGTCTGTGTAGTGTCTGGGTCCAAAGAGCAGACTTGGGGGTGGGGAAAGACATAATCTGATGAGAGAAAAGATCCCACATAAAGATCAATTAAACATCCCAACCTGGCAAGTGTCCATATGTACTAGGGTTTTACGTACATAACGGGATTTAAGACAAACACTAAGGAACAAGGAGAATCACAAAGGTTGGAAGAGCCAATTGCTGTGATCAATACTCACTGTAGGAGGAGATGTCTATCTCATCAGGCAGCTCACTGATATTAACCTCAAAACGATCCTGCACATCATTGAGGATCTTGGCATCATTCTCATCTGACACAAACGTGATTGCCAAACCCTTGGTGCCAAACCGGCCTGCTCTGGCCACCTGGAAGGACACAGAAAGTAGGACTGGAAGACCCCAAAGAAGAAAACATCTGAAAGGAGGGATACAGATGTATGCCATGAAGATACAGAAAATAAAGTCAGTGGGAGAGGTCACTGAATGTCCTTGTGGGTGTGGGGCGTACCCGGTGCAGGTAGGTGTCGGAATCTTCAGGCATGTCATAGTTGAAGGCAATGTTCACCCGTTCGATGTCCATGCCTCGGCCAAATAAGTTGGTAGCCACAAGAATTCGTCGTTGAAAATCTTTAAACTGCTGATACCGAGAAAGCCTTTGTAAGAAAGGAGATTAGAAAAATGTGAGTCCCTTCTCTCTTTTTCAGTCTTTCTCTCCCAAGGCCATACAGCATCTTCCCCATGTCCCACACACCTCTCCTCCTGGGGCATCCCGCGGTGGATGGCGATGGCCGGGAAGTTCTGCTCCACCAGGAGCTGCGCCAGGGCGATGCAGCGCTGCACAGACTTCACAAAGATCACCACCTGCGGAGTGCGGGGGTGCGGGTCCACGCACGTGTGGAATTGTATGAAAAGGGGGTCTTCAGTAATTACTCTTCTAAAGGAATTCCTCTCAGTTCCTATCATGTATTTCCTCTTCTGCTATAAATACTAACTTTATCCTAATCCTACATCATTTTTAGTGCAAATAAGCCACGTTAACAAGTAAAGTAATGAAACATTTCTCAATAAAATAGTACAAAAACAGCCCTGGCTGGTGTGGCTCAGTGGACTGCCAGCCTGTGAACCAAAGGGTCACTGGTTTGATTCCCAGTCAGAGGACAAGGCTTGGTTGCAGCCAGGTCCCCAGCACGGGGTGCGTAAGAGGTAACCACACATTGATGTTTCTCTCCCTCTTCCTTCCTTCCTTCCCCTCTCTCTAAAAAGTAAATAAAATCTTAAAAAATACATAAATAGCACAAAAACAAGTTTAAGAACTTAACAGAATGAAGGTATTTTGGGACTTTTACAACCTGACTAAAAAAACCCTTTAAGGATTTTACTGTTTTGAGTTTTATTACTTTATTTACTGAGATTATTTATTGACTACCTGTCTGTGCCAGCAATGGAACAGTAAAGCAGTTCCCACCTTGCTCATACTTGGCTCTAAGACATACTCTCATTTTAATAAGTTCCAGTTAACAGAATTTCTGCCATTCTCTCACATCATACGCGGTTTTTCAGTAACAGGGTACTGAATACAGATTTATGCTCCCACTGGGGGATGTGCTAATCCTCCTACTGGACCTTCAACTGACCTGGTTGAACTCAAGGACATCCAGAAGGTCAAAGAGCTTCCGGTTCTTCTCGTTGTCCTTCAGTTTCACGTAGTACTGCTGCAACCCATGCAGCGTCAGCTTCGTCTCATCATCCACGAAGATCTCCATTGGCTGAGGGGGAGGGGGGAAGTAGGGGTAGGGAACGGGAGGGCAGAGCGGGGGGGTTAAACCTG
>PVIA01015616.1:0-22006 GCA_004024845.1 Tonatia bakeri | reverse complement strand
CTTAGCTATTGTAAATTGTGCTGCTATGAACATTGGGGTGCAAAGGTTCTTTTGGATTGGTGTTTTAGGATTCTTAGGATATAGTCCCAGCAGTGGAATTGCTGGGTCAAAAGGCAGATCCATTTTTAATTTTCTGAGGAAGTTCCATACTGTTTTCCACAGTGGTTGTACCAGTCTGCAGTCCCACCAACAGTGCACTTGGGTCCCCTTTTCTCCACAACCTCTCCAACACTTGTTGTTTGTTGTTTTGCTTATGATGGCCATTCTTACTGGTGTGAAGTGGTACCTCATTGTGGTTTTAATCTGCATCTCTCTGATAGCTAGTGATATTGAACATTGTTTCATGTGATTTTGGATCTTCTGTATGTCCTCCTTGGAGAAGTGTCTGTTCAAGTCCTCTGCCCGTTTTTTAAATGGGTTGCTTGTCTTCTTAGAGTAGAACTGTGTAAGTTCTTTATATATTTTGGAGATTAAGCCCTTGTCTGAGGTAACATTGGCAAATATGTTTCCCATACAGTTGATTCTCTTTTTATTTTGATACTATTCTCTTTAGCTGTGCAGAAGCTTTTTATTTTGATGAGGTCTCATTTGTTTATTCTTTCCTTTATGTCTATTGCTCTAGGGGACATGTCAGTAAAAAAGTTTTTGCGTGATATATCTGAGATTTTCCTACCTATGTTCTCCTCTATTACTTTAATGGTGTCATGGTTTATATTTAAGTCTTTTATCCGTCTGGAATTTATTTTTGTATAAGGTGTAAGTTGGTGTTCTAATTTCATTTTTTTGCACGTAGCTGTCCAGTTCTCTCAGCACCATTTGTTGAAGAGGCTATTTTTACTCCACTTTATGTCACTGCCTCCTTTGTCAAATATCAATTGACCGTAGAGACTTGGATTTATTTCTGGGCTCTCTATTCCATTCCATTGGTCCATGTGCCTGTTTTTATGCCAGTACCAAGCTGTTTTGATTACAGTGGCCTTGTAGTATAGTTTAGTGTCAGGTATTGTGATCCCTCCTACTTTACTCTTCTTTCTCAAAATTGCAGTAGATATTCGGGATTGTTTATGGTTCCATATAAATTTTTGAAGTATTTGTTCTATGTCTGCGAAATAAGCCATTGGTACTTTAATAGGTATCGCGTTGAATGTGTAAATTGCTTTGGGTAGTATGGACATTTTAATGATATTAATTCTTCCAATCCATGAACATGGTGTATGTTTCCATTTGTTTGTGTAGAAGACAAGTATATCTTTAGGGGTGCATAAATTACATACACATGGCTGTGTCTTCTGATCTTTGCTACAGGGAACAATTTGAGTAGTGGTGGGGTTGTGAAGGGAAGGGTAGAAACAGGTGACATATATAAAGACTTACCACTGTTCAGGCACTGTACTGAGTATGCATTTTCTCACTAAAATTTCACAATAGTTTCTGAGCTAGTTACTCTTATTTTCACTATTATTTCACAAATAAAGAATCTATGAATTCAAAGATTTAGTAACTTCACTGAGATCATAAAATTAGAGTTGTAGAGTGTCTGCATGTGTGCTCTTTGCCACAAAACTATACTTACTGTGCGGAGTCTTACTGATTGGCTCCAGATGAATTCAGTAAAGCTGCAGGATAAAAATTGACATCCCCAAATGAGTTGCATTTATATACCCTAATAAGAACCTGTCTGAGAGAGAAATACAGAAAGCAACCCCAATTACAATAGCATCAAAAATCAATAAAATACTTAGGGAAAAATTAACCAAGGAGATAAAGACATATTTACTGAAAACTATAAGACATTGATGAAAGAATTGAAGAAGACACAAATAAATGAAAAGATTTCCCATGATCTTGGATTGGAAGAATTAATATTGAGAAAATATTCATACTACCTAAAGAAATGTACAGATTCAATACAATTCTATCAAAATTCCAATAGCATTTCCCACAGAAATAGAAAAAAATTATCCTAACATGTGTGGAACCACAAAAGATCCCAAATAGCTGAAGCAATCTTGAGAAGAACAAAGCTTGAGACAGCACATTTTCTGATGTCAGACTATATTACAAAGCTATAGTAATCACAGCAGTATGGCACTGGTATACAAACAGGCACATAGAGCAGAGGAACAGAATGGAGAGCCCAGAGATAAACCCACCCATATGTGGTCAGCTAATATTTGAGAAGGGCACCAAGAACACACAATGAGGAAAGAATATTATTTTCAATAAGTGGTGGTGGGAAAACGGGTTAGCCACATGCAAAAGAATAAAACTGGACCTCCATCTTACACATTTCTTAAAAATTAACCTGCACACATGCTTCTATTTTGGAGCTTTCTCCTCTGATCACTGGAAACACTCCTCCCTGGAGCATGGTCGTAGAGCTGTCTCTTTCACATCCTCACATCTTGACCACATCAGATGTGAGCCAAGATAGGGACATCCCCTTAGATGTTTGACCACCTGGGAGATAAGTATCACCTTCTTCCTTCCAGATGATTTTATTTTTTTGGTAGAACCAACCCTCCCTCCTAGAGGTAAATTCTGATTTTAAACACTCTTTTTCTCCCTGCTAAATATATACCTTGGGCCAAACAGCCAGAACTTACCCTCGCACATGGCTAGACCAAGTTCTGTTCACTAAAATCTATCCATTTGAGAATGGGTAAAAACCACTTTCCAGCACTTTTTCTGTCTCCTCATCCTTCCCAATCCTTTTTCTCTATGGTTGGTAAGTAACAAGAATTTGAAGTCAGGACATCAGAGCATGTTCAGTTATTGGCTGATTATTGAGTTGATCTCAGGATTCAAGTTGGCTTTCCATATCTTGAGGAAAATGAATGTTAGTCACTGTCCTCCACTTACACAGTAACTGGACAATCCGAGCAGAAAGCCTTGCCTCACTATTGTGCTTCCTTTCACTCTCACTGCTTCAGACTTCCCCTGAGGACAGCAGCAGGGCCTCTCTGCAATGATGCGGTCTTAGGAGGACTGTCACACCAGCTTAGACAGAAGCCATCTCTTACTCTGTTCGATTTTGTAGTTGTTCAGCACTGAAGGGAGATTTCCCGATCCTCTTTCATATTGGTCTCACATAGCACAATTAAAGAAGAATAAAAGATAGCCTACTTACTCAATTTATATATTTATTTTTATCTAAACTACATATTCACAATGGTAAGATATAAGATACACATACACATATACATACATGGTGGGGAAAAGTACGTTTACAACTGATCATTTCAAAAATGGTACAAGAATTAGTAAGTAATAATACAAGAATAAACTATTTTGTATACTCACATGTAAACCTAGTTTTGCTCCATCCTAAATATATATATTCATCTTGTACTGCATGTAGTGCCAAAACAAGAATAGTTATTTGGAGCACCTGTCTAGAGGCTTAACTCATTCTTGCCTGAAGAGCTGGTCTTAGAAAACAGGATAGGCCATGGAATTCAATTGCACCGGGTGGGTTTAGAGTACGCCTCTGCACTCTCTCTCCATACTGGGTTTAGATTCTGTTTGATTGACTGCCTGTCCTGTGGAGGGAAGATGCTATTAGATTTTCCTCCTCTAAAGATATGAAGCTTTATCACAAATTCCAAGGTTCACTTTTTACTATGACTTCTGGGGCAACTGTAGGATGTCACTTTCAACTCCGATGGCTTCTCTGTGTGAGTGTGACGTAACAAAGAAGATGAGCCAGATCTCCCCCTGCGTCCACAACTGGCTTAGTTTATCACGGGCAACAACATTAAATAGCAGTGAGAGAAAAATTCATTGAGTGGTTGCCTAAAAATCCTTCTGGACCCAGGAAAGAAGGGTTACTGGCCTGTTACCTTTTATTTCTTGTTTACACTTGGCCTTCTCCAGAGGACAATGATTTTGCTCTGGGGGTCCAGCTTGCCTCAGGGACACTGTGAGTAGCAGTAAAAATTTGTTTCAGGGTGAGTTCTTTCCTTCCTCTGCCACATGCCAAATGGTGGTGGTAGATATGTGCAGGGCATTTTGATATGATCTTCAAACAATCCAACTTTTCAGTGCCGGGGAATGATAGAAAAACAGGGAGCAGCATCCCCTTCAGCCCTAAGGCATATATCTAAGCCATCAGGGAACTAGTTCCATTTAGAAGAACTATCCTGACTCAGAAACATTTTTCTAAGAAATATGTGTAATTACTGAAAGCTGAGAATCTAGAGTAAAAGATGACCAGTGTCTCTCAGAAACTTGGACTTGACAAGCTACAGCTCAGTGATGCTCCTGATTCTTTTGTGTGATTTTCAAGATGGAAATGTATGTGTCTCTACAGCTCCCGAGAACAACCATTTTCAGGGTGAACTGGAGTGCGGTTGTTTGTGTCAACATGTGATTTATCCAATTCCAATTATCAAACTAATTGGGCCACAATATGGTTACCCCAGATACGTTCAACATTCATATCAAATTGACCTTTAACTAGTGATTGCAGACTCTGTGATCAGCTTCTATGGCAACCAAGAAAAATATAACCAACCTGTGATAGATTCCGCTGATCCTCATAAGCATTGTGGTGAAGTGCTGCTAAAAATGTCCGTTTGCAGAAAGGCACAAGTGTTGGCAGCTGTCCACATTAGCCCTGCTCAAGTGCAGGGAATTGTACGGATTCCTTCAGAATCATTAAGATCACTATCTCTTCCTTAATTAAAATAAACACTTACTCACGTCATGTTCACTTTGGCAGTCTTCCTTTGTGTTTTCAGTCAATTCAGTCAGATTTTTAACATCTAAATTTACCACAGATACTGTTTAATGAGTTTCATTTTTATTCCGCTTTTAAACATTCAGATATAAAAGGCATTTGCATTATTAATATTCTTTTCAAAAAATGTATTTCAGTTCATTTTGAACAGCCATACATTTTCCCCCAAGTTTGGGTGGAATCTTTCTGCATCTGGATTTTAACATAGACCAAATAAAATCAGGTTATGAATATACTGCCACAGCTGTTCAAAATATCATTGCCACCATCAAGATCATCAAACTCTTTATCATACATTACATATGAGTAAAAAAATACCTGAGTAAAATGAACTTATTTTAGAGACATATAAGCATACTCAAAACCTCAATTTTGTATGCTATTTAAAAACCTAATATCCTATCAGAATGATTGTATATTAAAATTCTTTTCTGAAAAACTATCTATAGCTAATCTTATCAGTGAGGCAAATACAAGAATACTGCAATTCTTTTTATGCACAATACTTTTTGGTTATGTTTTGATTGTGCTTTTAAAAATATTGAATTTATTAGGGTGACATTGGTTACTAAAATTATACAGGTTTTGGGTGTACAGATCTATAATACATCATCTGTATATTGTATTTTGTGTTCAGCACCCAAAGTCAGGTTTTCTTCTGTCGCCATTTATCCCCCTTTCACCCTCTGCCACCTCCCCCAAACCCCTTTCCCTCTGGTAATAATCATACTGTTAATCTATGAGTTATTGTTTTTCTTTTTCTTTTGGCTTGGTCCCTTTACTTTTTTTTGCACAACCCCTCAAGCTCCCTTCCTCTCTGACAGCTGTCAGTCTGTTCCTTGTGTCTGTGAGTCTCTTTCAATTTTGTTAATTAGATCCTACATACAAGTTAAATCATATGGTATTTTTCTTTCTCTGAATGTAATACTTCCAGGTCTATCCATGCTGTCACAAAAGCTAAAATTTCCTTCTTTTTTAGGGCCAAGTAGTATTCCATTGTGTAAATGTACCACAGCTTTTTTATCCTCTCATCCATTGGTGGGCACTTGTGCTGCTTTCAAAACTTGGTGATTATAAATAATGCCGCAGTGAACATAGTGGTGCATATATTCTTTTGATTCAGTGTATCGAGTTTCTTTGCATGTATTCCAAGAAGGGGAATTACTTGGTCATAGAGCACTTCCATTTTTAATTGTTTTAGGACACACCATACTGTTTTCCGCAGTAGCTGCACCAGTCTGCATTCCCACCAACTGTGCACTAGAGTTCCTTTCCTCCACATCCTAGCTAATCATGTTTGTTGCACTATTTTTTTTTATGGATGAGGGAGGATTATAAAATTATGTTTTTAGGTGATATCATTTGTTCAGGGTTTTCCATTGCTACTGCTAACTAAATTTTCCATAACTATAACATTGTGAGAACCAAATTCCCTGATTCTGTTTCAGCACTCAGAATATTTCACCTGAGATATAAGATAGCTTTTCCGTCTCCTGGGTTTGATTTGGACCATGAATAATAAAATACTTAGTGGTTCTGGAAAAATAAGTGCTTCTTCCTAGTTCTGCTGTACAACATATGTTCCCTCCTTTACGGGGAGGTGAAATGGGGTGAAGAATAAATGACTTTAAAGTAGTGACATGGAAAATTCTTAACATTCTTCTCTTTAGTATCCCAAAAGCTCGACAGCTCTCAGAAATTGAGCATCTGTCAGTATTTCGACAACCTAGGACACATTTGTCTCCAAAGCCTTTGCTATTTTAAAGTGCCTCTCACCAGATTCTCAACTCATCTCCTCCCGAGATAAGCACACCGCTCTCTCTGATGCTGATCTGAATGGATCTGATATTTTCTATCATCATAATATAAATGTGTTAAACCTGCAGCACAAAACCCCACAGATTTGGAAGAAGCTTAGGTTCTATTTCTTGAGAGGTCAAATCATAGAATTTCCTCTTAATAATTAGAGCTTGCCGGAGTGACATCTACACGTGCTACCTCTGATCTGGGCCCACACAGGTAAGTCGGTCTGTAGAACTCTTTAACCTAAGTCCTTACACGTCAAGTAGCCTGGCCTTGGTGATAAAGATAACTACTGAGAATTATCTGGAAGCCCGACAGTGTAGCTATTCAGAGTGAGTGCATTTTTAAAATTCATAAATTGCCTTTTGCTTATAATTATGTAACCCTCAAAGCAAGGAAAGTAATGATGGCTTCATTGGAGTTGACTGATGTCATTGCACATGGGATGATGGTTACCTCCATGGAGAGGTACAGAAATTAGAGGTATGCTGCATTTGGAAGTCGCAGCTCACAGCAGTCTCCTTGAGCTTCTGGTGGGGCAGTAAAGCCAAAGGACAATGACGAGGAGAGGGGCAATCCCATGCTTGGTTAAGTCATTGATTTTTTACATGAGAAACCAGGCCAACTTAGTATAGCTATTTGAGTATATCAGCAGTGGTTTCCAGAAAGTATTGTTACCACAGATGTTACTGCAAGATAATCAAAAGAACACATCTAATTTGGGGATGTAGAGTACTTATTTCTGTTGCTGATTCTATCATTTGAAGCTTTCAAAGCTGAAGTCTTTCATGATTAAGCACATATTATTCTCCTGGAAGATATTTCTTTTTTGGCAGATAAGATAATGGAACCGATCCACTGTTTGTCAAGAGGAGTTACTATGTCATTAAAAAGCCTTTAACACAATGTTTTCTCTTTTCCATGCTGGTTGAAAAGATTTGAATGCAAAAGCACAGTATAACAATAACAATACAAAACCTAAATTGTCCATGGAAGAGCTTAAACCAACTTAAAATTTTCCATTTGCCAAATGCTCTTCAGGCAATTTAAATGTAATTCAAAACAGGCACTCAGTAGCCACAGATGTGTGTTGCCTCCGAATGGTCTTTGTCTTGATTGCACACAACCACTTTCTTTCTAAAAACTGTCTCTGTTACTGCAGGAGAAAAAATACTACCCCAAGTCAATTATGAAATTCACAATGATTAAAATCTTTTTTTCCTGTTAATCCTGGGAAAGTATTTTCATTTACCTCAGAGAATCCTTTGATTTTTAGCCTTATAAGTCTTGATACTGTTCTTTAAACTTGACAACAATGCCAAGAAGGGCCTCTTGCAATGTAATATGAGGTTATTCAATATCTAGAGCTCTGAATTCAAGAAAGTGATCTGAAACACCACTGACTTTGGGAACAGATAGGAGGGGCTTCTATTTTTTGCTCTTTTGTGCAGTGAGGACATGACAACACTTTGTGTTGACTAGAGCACAAAATTTACTGCAAGTATCTTTTAGGAGACACTTGATACTGCCAGGTGCCACCCCAGGATGTTCTCGCAACCATTAAAGTCCCTTCATGAATTTACTGTTCAGAACACACCTGAGTAGAGGAAGTTATGGACAATTCCTGGGGATCTTTGAGGGTTAATAAAAGTTCCTGTTGCTCTAAGACTTTATTTACCATCTCCAATCTGGGCCCGCATTAGCAGCACACTCTATACAACCCTTAGCCTGAGTTCTCCCTAGGAAGATAGACTAATATATGGGATACTGCTCCACCCAGAGAATAGTCTAGGAAGGGAACTTGTTCCTTGGGGAGGATTCTCTCCCTCAGCTCTTGGGTCTTCAGGAAATGGGAGGGCTCCTGGAACTTTGAGCCACCTCATTCAGTGGTCCTCTACCATGACTGGGACAGGATAGTGATTGAGATCCCTGACTTTGATTGATTCAGTCTGGCTGCATGGAGTTCTGTCTTTCTCATGGAATTGGTGGATATAACTGCTCTGAGCCTCACAAGTGGATGAGATTAATAGTACCCATCTCACAAGGCTGTCAGAAGTAGATTTCCCATGTTAATACTTATCACATATAGTAAGTGCTCAACAAACACTGCAAGTAGCACAAATGTACACATGGTAGCAGTGTCCATTCTGAGATATGGAAGGGAATGCCTGAAACTTTGGGAGTTTGGCTATGGAAAATGTTAGCAAAGTATCCATGAAATGTAGCAGTCCACTGTTTTTCCTCTGTCAACTTCCATGCAAGTACACAATTGATTGATTGTACCTGATTTGTCAAGGCCAATGCTGGGCAAAAATCATCAGGTACACCATAATAGCTCTCTGGTGGCCTCGTATCTCACTTTGGGTAATGAGTGTGTCTCATGATGGGTAATGGGATGTTAATTGATAAAGCAGAAGTTTCACAGTCCATTCTCTTGCTATGTAATCTTTGTGTAAAAATGCTAATGGCAGATCTGGAAAACAAGCTAAACGATTTGGGGTATGTGTCATTTGTATAGGATTGCTGTGGTAAATAAACTTGGCATCTATGGATATATGGAGCATGGCCCCCAGAATACCTCACAGAAGCTGTGCAACTCCCTGAGCATAAGATGAAAAAACTTCACACCTGAGAGTTCTCTTTTTGCTAGTGATGCAAGCCGCATACATCATGTAGAGATCTCACATGCTAATGTGGCCAGAGCATGCTCACTGTAGCAGGAAATTCCCCCAAGAATGACATGAGAGTGACATACTTCTCTCTGCTGCTTCCGTGCCTCATGATGACCTATATCCTAGAAATTATTAGTTAAGCTTGATGCAGTGAGATCTCTCCTTCAACAGGCATCATCGCTTGTAATCTGTGCTGTCAAGGAGCAAGGGGGGCTTCTTGGATACTTTGACTCTTAAATCACTCTGAAAACTACACAGGAAATTTAGTGTGGGATCTATAACAATGTTCCCTCCAAATGTTTGTTGAATACCTGGATAAACCAATGAGAGTAAATGGGCAAATGAATTAACAGGCACTTACTTTTCCTATTGTCATTTGAAACTCACAAGAAAAAATTAAAAGAAATAGACCATTGAAGAGTGACTTTAATAGCTGATTTCGAGGTGTCATTATTGACTCAAAGGGATACAAGAGGATCAGGAGATGCCTGGAACCCATCAGACCTACAATCCTGTCTGCTTGTGAGTTTGTCTTGTATGGCTTTTTTTTAGGAGTTGGAGGGAGGAGGGTTGTTAGTTTTGTTTTTTGTTTGTTTTAAGGATATAATAAAATGAAATTCTTTAAATTTAAGTCAAGTTATGATTTGAACTGATTATGCTTTAGCTTTAGCTTGTAGGCCATATCCTGATAGTCCTGACTGTAAGTGACCTTTAAGGGACATTATGTGGAACAAAACAGCTTATTACAGTGAAGCACAGAGATCTCTTACAAGAAATTTCAGGACTTAGAAAAGCAGGAATCAACCAAGACCTACTGAATATATTTTGAAATTACAGATTCCTGGCAGTGTGTAATAAGCCAGTCTTTACACCAAGATTCCGTCTTAGCTTAAAATGGATTCTCCATTTTATGCAAATCAATGACAGCATCAATGAATGGGATCTGGTTGGTCTTATTGGAACAGACCTGGAAGGAAAATAGACCTGACACCTCTGTCCTGGAGGAGACTTCTCTAAAGCCCTGTGTGCTGTCTGAGTGCTAGAGTAGAACACGCATGATACTTTCAGGCTTTTATGCTGCAAGAAAGACTTCTACCACAGACCACACTGAGGTTGTATTAAGGGTTTATGATATTATATTTGACATTACAAGGAAACAACAGCTAAGCTAAAAATTCTTTATAAATCAGACGTAAGCAATTGAAAACCCCGAAAGAAGATAACTCCACTGCTGTTAGTTCTGTTACTGTCTGTTTTGCTCACCTTTGTACTGTAGCTGTATTGCATGGCACAGTATTTGATATATAGTTAAGACCCAGTAAATGTCTGTTGAATTAACGTGTGGAATGATCAGTCTGCTCACCTTTCCTCTATTGCCTTACACAGCAAAATGTTTATGTGTTCATCAGAACCTTGCTACAAAGAGTCACACCTTCTATGCTTAAGTCCTATGATATGAGAGAAAAAAAATGTGAAGGCACATTAGTTTGCTATCACAATAGTATTTGTGAAAATTTCCACAAGAGCACACAGAGTTCCAGGCTCCACTGTGGAAGCTACAGGCTAGCTAACTTCAGAGTAAGATATTTAAGGAAAGCAATCTTGTAATTATGTTAGCAGAGATTTGTAAATAGAAAAAAAACTACAGCCTGCCAAAGTATTTTTTAAGAAGAGACATATTGTTTATTTGTTCCACATTTAACAACTAATATAAACAAGAAAATTCCTGTCTTTTGTCATGTGTCAGACATTCTGTCCTCTAGAACAACAGCATTTTCTTCAGAAAACACATCTGGTTTCTGAGCCCAGCCCTGTCCATCAATAGAACAGATGGTTCTGAAAGAGAGGCCATGGACTAAGCTACAGGCATTTTTCCAAGTAGAATTTCCTTCTTGGCAATTTGAAGCTTGAAATATTCCCTGAATACCGAAACTTCATTTCATGTGTTTATAACGTGATATGGAAAATTAAAATATAGAAATAAGCATGATGATGGGAACACAGCAGTTATTGTCCACATTTAAATACTTTTTTAAAAAAGATGTTACTTATTTATTTTTATAGAGCAGAAGGAAGAGAGAAAGAGAGGGAGAGAAACATCAATGTGTGGTTGCCTTTTGCACACCCGCTACTGGGGACCTGGCCTGCAACCCAGGAATGTGTCCTCACTGGGTATCGAACCAGCAACCCATTGGTTCATACTCAATCCACTGAGCCACACCAACCAGGGCCACATTTAAAATTTTAAATTAATAATTGAGGTTGCTTAATCTATAATAATAGCAGTATGTAAGAAGATAAGGAAAAGTGTCATAAACATGCATAGGTGAAATTACACTTTGACTTCTATCTTTAGGTAAATGGCTTAACAGTTCTGGTCTCAGTATCCTCACCTTCAAAGTAAAAGTTTAGGTGGGCGAGTCCCAAGCTTCCTACTGGTCTTAGAATTTTATGACTTGTATATAATTTGATAGAATTTGACTTGTTACAATCTTTTAGAAGGACTATGTATAGCAAATACATCAAAACCCCTGAAAAATGATAATATATTTTGACTCTCTAATTCCACTTTCATAAATATATCTTAAGAAAAATATATGGGCAATATGCAAGTATGTACAAGGCTGTTTATTGCAGCTAAGTGTAATAAGAAAATTTTGGAAGCAACAAAAATGTTCATCTATAGATGATTGATATGTAAATGCATTATGGCATATTTCTAAGCTTGTAAAAAACAGAAGATATTCTATGTCACTCTCTGCAACATTTCCTATTTGCTAGATGGAATGGCCAAAAAATGAAAAATAGTGAAACTATCTTAGACATAAACCTGGCACTCCAGCAAAGGAGTCATCAAAGTGGGGTCCTGCTCTAGTTGTTAAACATCTTGGGATTCCGTGTTGAGGCAGGAATGTAGGGAACAAACTATGGCTCATCATGAGATTCACTCACTGGGCTACCATTGCTACCATTTGACCTGGGTAAAAGTGGAGATTCAGGTAGGCATAACATGGTATCTAAAGAGTTCAGCATTAAGTCACAGTTACTGTCATGAGCCATCACCAAAGGATCCAGGTGTGTCTCCTCAGCTGGATATAGACAAGTGATGGGCAATCCAGTCAGGTGGTCAGGAAGGGGGTACAACTGTCTATCCATGGTAGAGGTCCAGTTATGGGTGGGGTTCTGAAACAAAGAAGTTGCCAGGGTTGGGGGCAGGGGAAGCTTAGAGAAAGATGGGTCACAGTATGAATATCTGAGAATGGGGCATAGGGAAACACTCTCTAGGTATGGGGAACTGACTTTGGAAATCAATCATAAACTCCATTTTCTCAGAACAGGTGGTGGGGAAAATGAGTGTCAACTCAGACTCAACTCAGAAATCTCATTAGCTGGACCCATAGCTAGCTGTAGTTGGTTTAACTGGGAGGACCTCTGCTAGCTGTGTCTCTAATAGAAAGTCTCACAGGTGGGGACGCTTGGAAGGGTAACACAGTGATCCTGTAGTGTGGTCTCTGATCTTTACTGCTGCCTTCACAGGGAGCATCCTGATACTGTATCTTTGACTAAATTCATACCAATCAATTGGGCAGAAACCAACCCAAGAACACAAATGGAGCCAAGCAAAAGCTGGTGACACTATGAACTTCATGGTTCATTTTTAAAAACCAACATGGTTTTTAGTCCAATGGGGTTATTAATTTTATACTTGTTTTTGCACCATCATGTTGCTGCAGTAGGTCTTTATAGGTATTTACTGATGAGACTTCCCTCTGCAGTCTAATGATTTGTTTAACACAACAGACACCTGTTGGATGCCCACTATGTGCCACGGACTGCACCATGCCCCAGAGAAATAAGGAGTCCTATATAGCTCTCGCCTGTGCGGTGCCCTCTGTTTACTCCATCCATGGCAGGGTGATTGTACGTTCCTCAACAGCAAAGACCATCTTTTCCTCTGAAATCCCACATGGTGTTCACCAAACAATTGATTTATTCACATTTCCTCACCTACTGGTTGGTTCCATGTTCATTGATACAGAAACTTAAAAGGCAAGGATGTGTCCCACTGCTATAATAAATTCTCACAATTACACAGCACTTATGATGTTCTGGATCTCTTCCTAAGATTTCATGTTATTAAACCACAACAACCAAATGAGGTAAGTACTTTTATTATTCTTGAGTTACAGGGATTAAGTAATTTGCTTAAAGTCACAGTTACTAAGTAGAATGCTGGGGTGTGAACCCAAACAATCCCATTTCAAAGTATAAGTACTTAACAATTATGCTATGTCTTATCAGTAGCAGAAAAAAGAAAGGTATAGTCTCTACCACTGAGGAATTTATAATGTTCTTGGGACAATAAAGCTAAATTGCTGAGAATAACAGTGGATGATGGGGCATTTAAGGTATGCTGAAGACTGTAACAGCTGCAGAGGTTGAAGAGGGGTGAGGTCAATAGTAGGGAAAAGCTTATTGTTTTGGAAAGTTAATAGGATCTGGGGAGATGGAAATGCAAGGAGAGGGCTCTTGGTGGGATGGCGGGAAGTCAGGTGTGTGTGGACAGCACTGCCCAGTACCCTCTGCGGGCCAGCACTCAGCGCCGGGCACTGGGTTGTGGGGGAGGGTACAGGGAAAGCCAGGATGTGGTTTCTCATTTTTGCCCTCGAGGACAAAAATTTTTCACACTAACATCTTTTATTCATGCAGTACTATTTCTGTAAAGCTAAAAGTAACCTACAGGGTCTTTCAGTTTTAGAAAAGAAAATCTTTTCTGCAGAATTTTCAAAAACTGGTAGGACTATTAAAATTTTTAAACATTTGGGTTTTAAAAAAATATAATTGCTGTCCATTATATGCTCGATATATTTTTAATCTTCCTTAATGTGTGTACCATTATTCAACAGTCAGAACGAAGTAATGACTGCCACTGGGACCATACCTATTAAAAACACATTCAAACCTGATTTCTCCTTTATGTTAAACTTAACAGTTGTGTGAAAAGAAGATAAAATTCTGTGTTGTGATAATGCCAAAGCATTTGTTCACTTGATTCAGAGGGGAAAATAGGCCAAAACCAATGTTACAGCATTAAACATAAAAAAAGAAAAATAACATTTGTATTGCCTACATGCCAAAGTTTCTATGAATTTTTCATGCAGTCTTCTTTAATATTTACAAATATTCTCTGATAAAGATACTTATATCCCTATTGTATGGATGAACAAAGAGAGGTGTTGAAAGGCCATCCTTCCCAAATGCTGTGTGTGGTAATGAGAGAGCATGGATTTGAATTCAGGCCTTCTGCTTCTTAGCCTCCATGTTTTTAATCCCGTTTGGCTTAGTCCCAAGATGCAGTCTGGTGTGACTCACAGTGACATGATGACTGCCCTCAAGGCCAGCACTGAGACCCTTGGGTTCGGATTCCCTGTAGTACCTTCTACTGCTGTGCGAATATGAGTGTCTTAGGGACAGTATCTGAAGCCTGTTGTGGTGTGTGGATGAAATAACGGAGAGATTGTCTATAATTTTCAATGTTCCGTTGTATTTGTGCTATTGTACCAGAATATTTAATAGCCTATTCAAGATTTCAGAAGGAAAACACAGAATGTTTTCTCCAGCCAGAGCTCGGCCTTCTCATTTATTGAACGTCTCCACTGCATCTCAGTGGAGTGCATTTCCAGATGTGGCTTGCAGACAAACAGAGCAAACTACAAGATCTCCAAGTCTTCTAACTTCCCTAATGAGATAGATAGGGCCTGTATATACTAAGAACTGGGTATGAGTGAAAGGTTCACCCCTTCTTGTTGGCTTGTTGGCGCAGCCTTATGCCCATGCCCCTCCACAAGGGCTCTGTGAATTCGGAGGTCCTGGAAATTTTGTTGTGTTCCTTGCAGTCAAATGCATTTTGGCACCTTGTAGAAAAGGCTTAGGACATCTTGGACATGAGAAATTGGAGATATTGATTGCAAAGGAAACAGTAAGTTGAGATAGTTATTAAGAATTCAAAAATGAAAGAATCACCCAGACTAAATTGAGATGTTCTAGTGGTTCTTTCTAAAGGAACTTCTACTTCTGAAAAGACATTTCATTATATATATATATGTGAGGTCTGTCCAGAAGGTATCCAGCTATGTAATATGAAAAATAGAGATATTTATTGAATAAGATACAAGATACAAGAAACATTGCACATAAGACAATGACACCTCAGTCCTTTTCAAAGTAGATACCGTGGGACCTGACACAGTTTTCCCAGTGTCTCTTCCACTGTCCAAAACAATCTGCAAAATCCTGTGTTGGAATCGTCACCAGCTGACCCGTCATATGTTCCTGAATCTCAATGATGGTCTGAAATCTCTTCCTTTTCAAAGGTAATTTTAGTTTTGGAAAAAGCCACAGTCACAGGTGTCAGATCTAGGCTGTAGTGGGGCTGAGTCACTTGGGTAATTTGATGTTTCTCCAAAAAACTCTGCATGAGAGGTGCTGAATGAGTGGGCATGTTGTGATGAGGCTGCCAATCACCAGCTGCCCATAGCTGCCACTGTTTTCGTCATACTGCATCTCTCAGCTGATGAAGACCATTGAGGTGGTACTCCTTATTAGTTGTTTGGCCTAGAGAAGCAACTTGTGATGGACAACACCTTCCCAATCAATAAACATGGCTAACATGGTTAACATGGTCTTGATCTTGCTGTGACTTTGCTGTGCCCTCCTTGGGCGTGGACAACCAGGTCACTTCCGTTGAGATGACTGGGCCTTCATTTCTGCATCATACTCATAGCCGTAGACTCATGATTCATCTCATGTTATGCCCTGCTTGAAGAAATCTGGTTAATAGCAGTTTGAGTTGAGCCGTTAGCAACTGCAGCACAATGTTCCTTCTGCTCTGATAGCAGAAGCTGTGGAATGAATTTTGCCACAACACATTTCACGCCAAGATCCTGTGTCAAAATCTCAGACACAGTAGTTTTGGGAATCCCCAGATCATCTTCTGGTTCTCGCACTGTCAGTCACCAATCTTAGTTGACTGCAGCCCACACACATTCACCATTCTCAGGTGCTCTGCTTATTGCAGGCCTTCCAGAACACGGATCACTTTCAACAGATTCCTGACCATCTTTGAAATATTTGTGCCACATTTTTATTTGCACTATGTATATTACATCATCCCTGAAACCCTTTTGAACTATCCAAATAGTTTCTGTGGAGGAATGTTCAAGCTTAAAGGAAAATTTGATGCAGATTTGTTGTTCCACTCAGTCATACTGAATGGGATGACCACACAGCACACATGCTCACTCAACAGCGTCTACTGCCCCCAGTGAGTAGTACAGTGGAGGTCATTGTTCATGTATGTGCCTTCTAGGCTCCTCTCCTTGGCTGCCAAGTTACATTGAAATCACGGGAACTATTCTTATTATAGTAACAATGGCTGGACTTTTTCTGGACAGACACTGTATTTTATTGTACACACGCCTTCCCTAGAGGGCATTTACTTTGAAACCGGAATTTAGATCCTGGTGTGTCTTTTGTAGTTACAAAATATAAACTTAAAAAGATCAAACAAATGATAAATATTAACTCATAATTTCCCACCCTAAGTGTCAGTTTTATGTATAAAGAGGAAACAATAATAGTACATACCTTGTATTTTTTAAATTAAAATGAAAATATATCAAATGTAAATATGCTTACACATTGCCTAGCACATAGAAAAAAATACACAAAAGATAAAGTCATTATTAACACTATTATATTGTGGCCATTAAAGAATAGATATATCTTGACCTCTTTAGTAAATGAGATCCAGTCTGTAAATCTATAGTAACTGTACCCTGAAGTCTCTTTTGCCTTTGAGATAGAGGCCCGGGGACTCTGTGGTCACTCCACAGAGTGAGAACATGGCAAGGCTATGTTCATTGTGATATTTCTGCTAACTAACATCCCTTGGCTGAGGCTCAAAGTCCACAAGTTTGCTGAATTTTATATGACAAGTCTAGGGCGTCCATTTTGGTATTTATATATAAATGTTCTTAGGATAGTTTTAAAATATTTTATTTTGACTTTACTTTTCTCTTTTTAAGTAACTTTATCCACTTTATAAATTTACATAAACTTTAACTTTATATAACTTTATATATTTAAAACATTTGAAACAGATTGGAATAATTTGGTTATCTTAAAATCATCAGTGCTAAATAGTCTATTTTTTTAATGCATGATATGATCACCCTTTGGGAACGGAACTGACCTCAAATTTGGGGCTTACATTTGCTTTTCCTACACTGTGTCGACTTCATAAAAAAAAAACAAAAACACAAAACCTCCCTTATCTCAGGGAAGTGGTAGATGTTAATTGTAAATGTTTATCTTCTTTTAACCATGGTCTAGGAGATAGTTTATCACAGCTCTAGTATTATAAGAAATAGGAAACTCATGCATGCAAATGTTGTTTGTGAATGCAGGGCAGCTCTAGATGCATTTTTAATGAACATGGGACACTTGGCTTTGTGTCTGGTAGCGTGGAGAATAGTACCTCCAGCTCTGCACCCTAGGAGACATCCGTATTACTTTATTGATGCAATGGTTTCAATGACTCTGGGCACTTTTCAGGCACCTGGATTTTCATAAATGGTTCAAACCTCACTGATAGCATTTTATTCATATGACTGTCAGAAGTTAGAGATCATTTGAGCTAGCTGAGTTTCTGAAAGGATACAGGAAACAAATGCAAGCAAAGTCTTAGAGACCAAGTTTGTCAATGCTTTATTTCCCTGTTGCTGTTCTTTTAAGAGGCACGTCAAATCTTGGGAGCTTGTGATGGCTGCCATGTGCTCCCAGGCTGCCCTTAAGAACGCATCACTGCCTCACTTTCCGTTGCTCTCTGGTCACTTTCTGGACTTCTGATGGGATAAATCTAATCCGTCTGGGGAACTTAATGAATAAATTGATTAACCCAAATCAGTGTTTTATATTTTTATAAGCAGCTTATAATTATAGTTAATATTTATGTTTTCTGACTATCTCTTAGAAAACTCCTATCTGCTTTCAGTCTTTCCCAGGCACTCTATTGTTTGAAAAGAATTGGATGGGAAAAGATGACTTGGCTTTTGCTACAAAAGCCACTTGAGAGCTTATGGAAAGTTCATCTGTGCACTTGTATCTTCTGACACTCACTCAGTAGGTGAACTTAGATGGAAGAGAGCCGTGTCTAATAGGACTGTCTGATTCTATTTATTTTTGTTATTATTTTGCAGGGTTGTATTTGGCATGCAGTTATTTAAATTGCCAGTCTCCAAAAAACTGGTTAATCCCATGCAGACCATTTCAAGTTTTCCTTAAACACCTAAACACTGACATTTTCTATGCAGTAAATTGTTTTTGTTTTTGTTTTTTTTGCTTTTGGGAACAACTAGAAAATTAAAGAGTGTGTCTCTCTTCCAGTTAGTAATTTAAATGTCTTTAGGTTTCATTTAGTTTTATTCCTGAATGTTAATTTAAATGTTTTTGCTTCTATTTATTTTTATTACTACTTATGCATTTTTTTACTTTTCTGCCAAAAAATGAGTTTTGCACATTTTAACTTAGGTCTTAGTGTGTGTGTGTGTGTGTGTGTGTGTGTGCATTGTATAAAGCCAAATGATAGTTTTATGTGTTGTTTTGGCCGAGAACTAGGAGACAGACACTATCTACAGATTCTAGACTATTATGTGGAATCCCAAAACAGTCCCATTAAAGCAACTGTCTGAAAGCTTTTTCATCTTATAAATTTATTGATGAATATTTAATTGTACCCCCAATATCTGTTTACATACTTACCATCTAACAGTTTCCAGGTTGGTTTAGAAAGGCTAAAATCGCCTTCTCAAAGCTTGCTTCTGCTCTGACTTCCTTGTTGAGTGAGTGAATTCATATGTCTGCCACTGAAGCATGAGAGATTTTGTATTACAAATCAAAGACAAAAGTTAAGAAGATGAAATATGCACAATGAAACGCCACCCTACACCTATTAAGACAGCTACTTGCAAAAAAACCCACACACAATAAAAAATAAGCATTGGAGAGGATGTGGAGAAGTTAGAACCTTTGTGCACTTTTGGTGTAAATGTAAAATGTTGTAACCTCTTTGAAAAATTGTTTGGAGGATCCTCAAAAAATTAAAAACAGCATTACCAAGTGACCCAGCGATTTCAGTTCTGGGCATACATTCAAATGAATGGAAAGCAGGGACTCAGACGTGTGTACACCCTTGTTCATAGCAGCATTGTTTATGATAGCAAAGTGGTGAAACCAACCCAAGTGTCCATTAGTGGATGAACAGATGAATAAAATATGGTATACATGTACAATTTGATGTTATCTGGTCTTTAAAGGAAGGAAATTTGAACACATGCTACAGCATGGATTAACCCAGAGGACAGTGTAAGTGAAATAATTCTGCCACAAAAAGACAAAAACTATAAGATTCCATTCACATGATGTACCTAGAACAATGGCATTCGTAGAGGCAGAAAGTGCGTGGGTGGTTGCCAGGAACTGGGAGAAAGGGGAGAACAGGGAGTTGTATAATAGGTGCAGCGTTTTAGTCTTCTAAGATGAAACAGTTCTGGAGGTTGGTTGCACAACAATTTGAACATATGTAACACTACTGAACACTTGAAAATGGTTAAGATGGTAAATTTTATGTTATGTGTATTTTACCGTAACTTTTAAAAAAGATGACATAAAAGATAAATGAGTTCTTTTTACTTATTTATTTGTTTGTTTATTCATTCATTCATTTATGCCTCCAGGGGGTTATTTTTACACACCCTATTCTGGAGACTGTTAATTTTAATGTATGTCAACAGGCAGATGGTGATGGACACAGGTCCACGCCCCCAGCTCTTCCTTCTAGCATGTACTGCCCAGCAGCAGGCAGTGTGCTCAGTAGATGGCACAGTGGTCAGCCACTCTGGGACCTGTCTAGTTTCAGAGAGCCATCTTGATGAGGTGACAGCCTTTTGGGGGCAGGCTGTGTCGGTGACTGAACGTGACGAGGGATGACCGTGGGACACTCTGATGGTCAGCCCTAGTTCCAGATTTTGCCACAGGCGTGGCTGAGGCTTTGTTTGCCTAGCCTGCATTGCAGTTCTAGTTTTTTCTCTGCCCAAACCTACTTCCACTTCCCTTTACACAGGTGTGGATTCCTAAGGAAAACTGCACCTAAACTCCACCTCAACATCTGATATGGGAACACTGAATTTGCAGCACAGATGAAGATACTCTCAAGATTATATAACCAGATTCTTCAATTTTTAAGCCAGAATACACTAATTTTTAGGTGTTTAGTGAAACGATGAAAGCCATTACATTTCAAGGATAGAAGAAGAAACACGTACACACACACACACGAGTCAAACTAACATTAAAACTTATTCCACAGAATGAATAGCAACTTTGTCTCCGTAAAACTGTGGTGTTTATAATTCAGGCAGGCTTATTTTGTATAAAGCAGGCATGATCGGACATTAACATTGGTACGCTTTCCCCAGGAGCACCTTCCCACATTGTAAATGTAGACAGTGATCGGTGGGCCTGACGAAAGAGGAGCTGTGCGTGAACACCCTAGGACAATAGACAGGTTAATCCATCATCAGGCCAGTCCGCAGTGATGGGGAGAGTGGACGAAATGTGCTGAAAGGCCAGACTGAGAGCACCCAGGTAGCTGAGAACCTTTTCAATATAGTTACTCCCTTTTGAGTAATTAGAGGTGTCTCTGTGATTCTTCCGCCTGCCTCTGT
Organism: Tonatia bakeri; assembly: GCA_004024845.1. Lineage (NCBI taxonomy): Eukaryota > Metazoa > Chordata > Mammalia > Chiroptera > Phyllostomidae > Tonatia > Tonatia bakeri. The sequence continues at coordinate 1,004 of PVIA01015616.1, read as the reverse complement.
GAAAGTCCCAGGAATCAGAATTCCTGAGAGAAATTTCACACATCTGAGGAAACTTTCCTAACATTATAGTCTCTGGTAATGTGTTTTATGCTCCTGTATTTTGAAGCTCTGTTTAGACTCAAAAGAGAATTAAAGAAATTACAATATAATTTAATTCCTACCTCACTTTGGCTTTAAGAAACTTCCATGTGTAGAACATGCTTAAAATAAATATATTTAAAAGACTCAAAACTTCAATTGAGTCAGAAATCAATTGTTTGTAATCACGGAAGGAAGAAGAGATAGAGAAATGTGAAATCATTTGTAACACCATAGTAAGTAAATGTCCATTTGGTTATTGAATGAGGTAGAAACGAAACTCCCAGGTATTTCTAAACTGCAATCATGACAGCTACTATTTATTGAACACATATAATGTGGACTTTACTAAGATTATCTCAGTGTTTCCCCCAAACAACCTGCAAAGAAATAATTATTATAATACTGTTTAACAATAATAAGGAAATACATGGTTTAGGGGATTTAAACAACTTGCTTGAAGTTATAAAGGAAGGAAGTGCAAGACATAGGGGTGGCGGGCCCAGATGGCTGGCTCCAGGTTGGAGCTCATACATGTGAATGTAACCAGCCAGTTCATCAACTAACTGCTTAATTGATGGTTTACGTTGCATGAACTGGTGGTTTAATTAAATGTTCTGAATCATGGAATTGTATTACTTAGCACTAGCAGACTTTAGTGAGAAAATGACAAGATACCTCAATTAACTTTTATGCATTTTTCAATTAAAATAGGTATTTTTCAGACCAATTACAGTGAACAAGTAGTTTGTTGGAAGAGTCACCTAAGGGGAGAACGGAGGGGCACCAAATGACTGATAATCTAATCTCATTTACTAGGGAGATAATTGTTCTTGAATTCTGAAATTCACCCAACTCAAAGCCTTATTGTCTGAAACATCATTCGGGGAAAGAAACAGCAAACACAATCTCTCTCCCCTCCCCTC
>PVIA01015615.1:0-22015 GCA_004024845.1 Tonatia bakeri | reverse complement strand
GGGGGGGGGAAGATACAGGGAAGAAGAAGCATAATTAGTAGGCATAAAATAGATGGGAAGGGATAAAAAAATGGTGTAGGAAACAGAGGAATCAAAGAACTTATATGTACAACCCATGGACATGAACTAAGGCCGGGGGGAATGCTGGAGGGTTGGAGGATGCAGTGTGGAGGGAGGATAAAGGAGGAAAATTGGGAAAACTGTAATAGCATAACTAATAAAAAAACCCTTAAAAACAAAAAAGAATTCTATGTCCTGAGCCATGTATACCTGCAGACCAGAGCTACATATGAAACTAACCTTTACCGAGTTAAGTCTAAAGAAGGTTTACAGGTATAAATATTTTATGTAATAGTTACATTATTTTCTGGAGCCTTCAGCATTTTGAATAACACTTTATTCATGTCCTTTAAATAACTGACAGGTGTGAACCAGGTGCTTTGGTGCTGAGGAAGGGTTGTTTACATACCTTCAGGGCCCCATTGCTCATGCAAACCTCATGAAAAGGCCATACAGAGCTTTCAAGGCATTCTATTTTCTGATTGAAAATTCACTGGGGCTCTGAAAAGGGCAGCAGAGAGCTGCATCAGCAGACAGAGCTCATCAGCCTTGTAGCTGAAGCACGCCACTCAGTGAAAGCCAGAACCTAGATGTCATCTTGGATTCCTACTGCTCGCTCTTTCTCTTTTTCTCTTTATTTTAAAATCATCCCATCGAGGCCACTCACATTACTCACCTGGATTACTACAACAGCAATCTAACCAGTGTCATGCTCACTCTCATTTCTGGGACTTCATGGTGTGCTATTCCCTTGTCTTGGAATGGCCTTCCTTCACCCCAAGACCCATCAGGGCACAAACCATCACCCTAAAATACTGTAAGCCTGCCTGCCACCCCACGGAGTCTTATACACCTCAAGGGTAGAAACTGTGTCTCACCTTCACTTATGTGTCTCTAGCTCCTAGAAGAGGGACAGACACCAGTGAGCCAGTAGCATGGTGTTTGCTGACTGACAGACCACTTTTCTTATTTATTCTTTTAGGCGACTATATCTTACCCAAGCAGCTGGACAGGAAGTACCACCTGAAGAAATGCCTTTGGAGTTGCCAGAAATATATATAGGTATTACTTTATTGTAATGGTGATTTTTAAGCACTTATTGAGCATCTATTATGAACAGACACTTCATATGCAAGAGCTGTTCAGGGAATAGATAGACACCACCTTCTCCATATTCCTTCTCTTCTCGTAGCACTTGTCCTAACCTATCTCCTTTCTCCTGTCTTGTTTTCACATTGAAGTCACCATGTTTCACAGGGAATTACATAGATACTGTTGGAAAAGGATGCTGTATTTTCTACACTGATGTGGTTTCCAATCTAGCCAACCAATCAAAATACCAACACACACAGTTTCCCATGCCCACTGTAACTTATTCACCAACAGAAGGAAATACAACCTAGGTAGCGTTTCAGAAAATGGGGTTCACTCTAACATTAATACATAGATTCTACATTTCTTATTCTCAAATTCATCTCCCATAGGAGATTCTCAAAGGTCTTTCAAATTACACATGTGACAAAGTATGTATTGTATGTTTATTTTTATCTGTCCAAAATATATACATAATTAATTTATTTTCATTCATCCCAGAGGAGTCCAAATTGGAGCCCACAGAAGTAGAAAGTAGAAACATGATGAGCTCATCAGTTCAGATCAGTTCCTTACAGCTGAGTCGTGAGGATAGCATCGGATATGACCAGCACCTGGAAACAGATGAAGTTAGCTCATGTCCGGAGTTTGGAGCCTCTGATTTGAAATACTTACTATATGAGGATGAGCAGGATTTCAAGGTAAGATTCAAAAGTAAATAATTTTGACTACTAAGATAATGCTGTTTTGTTAATGGAGAAAACTAACCTAAAATATGGATATTGAAAAATTCTATTTGCACCCTGGCTGGCGTAGCTCAGTGGATTGAGCGCAGGCTGTGAACCAAAGCATCGCAGGTTCGATTCCCAGTCAGGGCACATGCCTGGGTTGCAGGCCATGACCCCCAGCAACCACACATTGATGTTTCTCTCTCTCTTTCTCCCTCCATTCCCTCTCTAAAAATAAATGAATAAAAAATAAAAAAAAATTCTATTTGCAGTTATTAGTAAAATTTGTCCACCATTCACATCTCTCGTTGGATACGATTTTTAGCCCTACTTTGCCCAATTTACTATCTACATTCACTTATAGACCTCTATTATTAGTATACCATGTAAGTTATCTAATGCCACATAACAAATTACGCCCAGACTTAGTGGCTTATAACAATAATTGCTTATTTTCTTGCAGGGCTTGTGTTGGTTAGGACATTGGGAAGGGCCCCACTGCACACTCCTCACTTGGACTCTTAGGCAGCTGCAGTCACCTGATGACTGGCGCTGCAGTCACCTGAAGGCTTGCTGGGGGCAGGACACCCATTTCCAAGAGGACTCACTCACAAGGCTTACAGGTTGATGCTGGCTAACTAGGGGCCTCAGTTCCTTTTCACAGGGGACTCATTACAAGGCACTCTTCTTATCACTATGTTATGGTGTCTGGCTTCTCCAAGAGCAACCAGACCCAAAGGCTAATATAAAAGCTGTAATGTTCTGCATGACTTAGACTCGGAAATCATACACCATTCCTTCCCTCATAATCTATTGGTTGATGTAGTTATAAAGTTCCACCAAGTGGAGGAAATGTAGCTCTTACATCTTGAAAGAAGAAGGTTGGCATCACATTGTCAGAAAACCATGTGGGGTAGGATATATTAGTGTGGCCATCTTTGGAAAGTACAAACTGCCATATATACCATTATATAAAACCCAGAGTATTCAAGCATTTTTATTTTAAAAACTTTGGTACATTCTGCCCTCTCCTTCCAAGCACCATTTCCTATGGATGAGGAAGCCAAGGGCCATGAGTGAAGTTCACCCTGTGGGGTGTGAGATTCTGTCTTTTTAGTTTGAGCCTCCATTTCATAGCCCCCTTCTTCATACAAGGTCTGGCAGTCATCGCGGGCCTTGACATCCCCTCAGCCATCCCTCCCTAATCTAAGTTCAGGTTGTGCGGAGAGACTCTTAGGTGCTTCCCTTGGGGTTTAAAATGACTCTGAGACTGCTCCCTATCCTCAGCTTTTCAGCCTTGGGTCCACATAGCCGCACCCTTTGGACTGAGTTCTAAAGGCTCTTGCTGCCTAAGGAAGAAGCCCAGAAGAGGAGGAAGAGAAAAAAAAGAAGGTTCAGCAATAGCTCTTTCTCAGGGATGGCTGTCATTCTAGGATGTGACCACTGAATTCTCTCAGGAGGAGTGGGAATGCCTAAGCTCAACTCAGAGGGCCTGCGTGTGATGTTGGAATACTAAGGGAGCCAGCTCTCCCTGGAGGTTGTGTTGAGGTCCAGTGACAAGATTGCAAGTAATTTGAAACTTGAGCAATGGAAGCACAAATTTTGAATACAAAACAAGGAGTTTTAGCCTAAAAAGTCTGTAGCAAAATTGTTAAATTTTGACTTCCAGTCAAAATGGCAGCATAGATAAACACGGCTTGCTTCCTTGCACAACCACATCAAAATTACAACTGAATTATAGAATGACCATTACTCAGAATCATCAGAAGTTGAGTTGAATGGAAGTCTGACAACTACGGAATTAAGGAGACCACATCCATCCAGACTAGTAGGAGGAGCAGAAATGTGGAACAAGCTGATCCCACATTCATGTATGGTGGGTAAAAATTCAGGAGATATATCTTGGGTGCAAGAGGTCCCAGCACCATACCAGGCCCCCCAGCCCAGAGCTCCAGTACAAGGAAGAAAAGTCTCCATAACTTCTGGCTGCAAAAACTATCAGGGATTGAGTCAGTGGAAGAAATTTCTGGAGACCCATCAGTTCCTCTTAAACAATTCATACACGGACTTACTCAGACTCACTCCCTCTGAGTTCTAGCACCGGGGTAGCAGAAAGAAAGGCACCAGTAGCATACAGAGAAGAACTGAAGTGTCTGGCATCAAGGTGAGAGCTGGGGGACAGCTTCCTCCCAGACAGATAGGCAGGCAGAGGCCATTATCCCTTTTCTTAATGCTCTCCACACAGAGCCACAGAGCTGGCAGGCAGTTGCCATATCTGAGACTCCATCAACCTGTATAACACTGTTTGCTCCACCCCAGAGATCCCCTGAGGCTCTGTCCCACCTAAATTACAGCTATTGACTGTGGCTTTTCCATATGAATGGCTGTTTTTGGCTCATGCTTCACAACCTCCTAAATCCTCTTAAACACGCAACAGTCAGACTCAGTGAGTCCAGAGTCCTCGTATCTCTCGCTAAGTGGCCCTAGCCACAGCACTCACAGTAGCCAACTCAGATTCACAGCTTGGCTTTGCCTGGGAATCTCCAAGCCCAGAATAAGTAGCATCTCAGATGCTTTGTAGCCCAGGCAGGGTGGCCCTGGACAAGATACAGGTGGGGACTGACATTGGCCTGCACCACCCAGGAAACCCCAGAGCCTGTATGCCCAGTGGACAGCTACAGACCACATCAGAGCACCAACATCCTGCCCCTGCACAGTTGATCTCCACAGAGAGCAGAGGTTGGTGGTCAGTGGTCATAGCCAGTCCTTGCAGCTGACTGGCCTAGGTAAATCCCTCCCACTGATCTGCCAACAGCAACCAAGACTCAGCTACAAAAACAGGGTATACTCAGCCACCCACACAAAGCGTGCACCTCAAGTACACAACTTGGGTAATAGGGGAATCTGTGCCACTGGACCCTACAGGACAACTACTACATTAGCACACACTACCAAGATGGAGTCATGGCAATTATACCTAATACATAGAAACAAACACAGGGAGGCTGCCAAAATGAGGAGGCAAAGAAACATGAGCCAAATGAAAGAACAGATCAAAACTCCAGAAAAGAACCAAACAAAATGGGGATGAGCAATCTATCACATGCAGAGTTCTAAACACTGATTATAAGGGTGCTCATGGAACTTAGTGAGGACCTCAGCAGCATAAAAAAGATCCAGTCAGAAATGAAGGATACACTAATTGAAATAAATAACAATACATGGAAACAACAGTAGAAGAAATGAAGCTAAGAGTCAAATAGTTGATTTGGAACATAAGGAAGCAAAAACAAACAAACAAACAAAAACAATCAGAACAACAAGTAGGAAAAAGAATCCAAAAAGACAAGGATAGCATAAACAGCCAGTGAGACAACTTCAGGCATTCCAACATTTACATCATAGGGGTGCCAGAAGGAGAGAAAGAGCAAGAAATTGGAAATCTATTGGAAAAAAATAATGAAAAAATCTTCACTACTTTGGCAAAGGAAATAGACATGTAAGTCCAGGAAGCACAGAGAGTCCCGAACAAGGAATGGATGCAAAGAGGCCCACTCCAAGACACATCATAATTAGAATGGCAAAGGTTAAATATGAAGAGAGAATCTTAAAAGCATCAAGAGAAAAGCAGTTATCTACAGGGGAGTTCCCATAAGACTTTCAGCTGATTTCTCAAAAGAAACTTTGCAGGCTAGAAGGGATTGGCAAAAAATATTCAAAGTTATGAAAAGCAGGTACTTCCAGCCAAGATTGCTTTACCCAGCAAAGCTATCATTTAGAATCAAAGGGCAGATAAAGAACTTCCCAGACAAGAAAAACCTAAGGAGTTCATAATCACCAAACCATTATTATATATGTTAAAGGGACATATTTATGAAAAAGATAAAAACTATCAACAATAAAATGGCAATAAACACATCTATCAACAATTGAATCTAAAAAACAAACTAAGCAAACAAGAATAGAGATAGAATCATGGATTTGGAGAGCAGATATGAGGGAGGTATGAGAGAATGGGTGGAGAGGTGAGGGGATTAAGAAGTACAAATAGGTAGTTACAGAACAGCCATGGGGATATAAAATACAGTATAGGAAATGGAGTAGCCAAAAAACTTATACACATGACCCATGGACAGGAACAACGGCGGGGGGATTGCCTGAGGGAATGGGGAGTGCTGGGTGGAAGGGGGCACAGGGGGAAACATTGGGACAACTGTAAGAGCATGATCAATAAAACATAATTTTAGACATTGTTTAAAAAATAAAACCTTTTGGTACATTCCAATTACTCTCACATCAACCCTTTGCTATTATCCTTCTCGGTACTACCAATATCTTAAAAAGTTCTCCTAGAACATAAAGTCTTATAGGAGAGTGATATAAGGAAGCAGAAGAAACTGGATAAATCTACGAAAAACTTTAACTAACTAAAACTCAGTCCAGCGACCATCAAGTGACACGGTTAAAGACTGAAATTCTAGTCCCTATGGCATTCAAACACCCCCATGAGTATCTTGGAATCATGACACCAAGTATGTTATAATGACCTCAGGCTAGTGGACAATTGTCTACAAAGTTCCAAAATTGGAAACTATTTGGTTGAATGAAAGACTTTCTTACCAATTATGTAAATTTTTGATGTGGTAAAAATGGCATTGTGTATGTTATAGACTGAATATATGTCTTTCTGCCTCTGCCCCCGCCTTCATGTGTTAAAGCCCTAACACCCCATGTGACTATGTCTGGAGATGGGTTCTTTAGGAGATAATTGAGGTTAGATGAGGTCATAAAGATTAGGCCCTAATCTGTAGGACTGTGTCCTTATAACATTTGGCTCTACCTTGTGAGGACATAGTGAGAAGGAGCCCATCTACAAGCCAGAAAGAGAGCTCTCCCCAGAACCCAATAATGCTAGCACCCTGATGTTGAACTCTCCATCCTCCAAAACTGTGAGAAATGAATTTCTGTTGTTTAAGCCACTTAGTCTGTGTGTTTTGTTATGGCCATTTGAGCAGACTAACACAGTGTGTTATGGTTCTGAAATATGTGGTAGATGTCTATCAATTTGCTTTTCTCCTCTCTTTCTCTTATGATAGTTCCATAATTATATATTAAAAAACTAAATACAGTTGTATGCATTCTTGGGTGATGAAACATTGACTTCTTTCATTCTTTGATATTCAAAAATTCTAATACATGTTTATTGAGGACCCCATGACATTCCAGGTACTTGTTAGATGCTTGGGGACTTACTGAGGTGAACAGGAAGAAATGAAGTCTCAAAGATGCCTATATGGCAGGCCCTGCCCTCAAATCACTTACATGCTAATAGAAGACATAAGAATATTATTAATTACTGTGCAAGAGGAATGTACCATCTCTACTGCCTCTCTGACCAGTCTGTGAGCTTATCATTGCACCCCAGCATTTGATAGACAGCTTGGCACATAGTCAGAACTCAGGAAAGGTTTGTTGGAACACTGGAGGAATTCAAAAGAAAACATTATGACTTGGGAAGGCTCCCAAGAGGAAGGAACATCAAGGAAGGCCTGAGCTGTTTCAGCCTAGTTTGAGGGTAGCTGTGGGATTTTATACAGACTTTTAATTCCTTTTTTTGATATCAAACTACAGTTAGTTTTGCAGAATATTGTAGGTTTTATTTATATAGTAGCCAGAGGCCCTTGAAAAGTATAAAATTTATGAGAATTTGCTCACTGTTAGAATATTAATAGTCAAGGTGATGTTTGCAGATATTTCCCTTTGTTCTGGAATAATATAGAAAACTCTGCTGTGGTTATATCCTATCTATCGTCAACACTTTCTTTTAGCAACTGAGGAGGTTACAGAGCCTGTAGCTCCCCACTCTAGCTGGTGCCCCTCGCCCGGCCCCCTGAAAGACACACCTGCCAGCTGTTCTGCCTGCCCTTTGGGAGATCTTGCCTGCCATGTCCCAGTGGGTATGTAGGTTTATGGAGTGATTTTTATTTTTAGTGGTTCTCATATGTCACATATTATACAACATTCAGGCAATTAGGAGGGAAATGAAATCTGTCAGATAAAGGAAACCTTATTCATAGGGTAACTTGCTGAATAATCTCTCCTACTCTCTTCTATATCTGTTCACCGCAGAGTTATGCAGACTTAGGCCCCCTGAAAGTGAAGCTCATGCGTATGGAAAGCAAGAAGATGCCAATTCATTTTCAAGAGAAGGAAGTTTCCGTCAAATTCAGTGAAGATGTCACTGAAAGCCTCATCACATATAAAATGATGAAGTCTTTTTTCTAAGAAATAAAGATGCAAAGTGAAAACAACTTTTCCTTATAAATTTTCGTTGGGATCTGAAATATATCAGTTGGCCATTTGATTTATTACTTTGGTTCATTTTTAAAGAAGTTGTTATTTCTAAAGGTCATAATTACATTTAAATTCAAAGTTCCAAGTATTCAGCTATCCATTTACTTGCATGGCATGAGTGACAAAAATGAAAGTACAATTTATATTACTATATTCAAGTAATCAGAAGTATGACAGTGGGCCCAAGATGGTCTCTGAGCCTCCTTATCACTTAAAAATTCATAGATTAAAAAAATCTCTGAATAAAAATTCATAGATAGCATCTTCTACACATCTTTCCTCTGACACTAAGTGGTGGCTGGCTATTCCACAGTTCAAGCCTACTCTTCTTTAACCTTCTACTACTTATAATGAATATAGAGCATTTTACAAACAGATAAATTTGAGGGTGGTAATTTATTGTATCAAAATATTCCACCAATAGGAAGATCACTCCTTCATCAGCTATATAGAATCTAAACAGCTGATCGTATGTAAGGCCATTACCATTTCCCTCTTATGGGTACCACAAACCAAGGCAACTATGACTGGGCCTGAATTTGACATCAGCATTTCATTTAAAGGCAAGATCTACTTATAAAGCTTTCTACAAAAAACACCTTTAAATATAAGGCCACAGATGGATTACAAGTAAAACACCATGCCAACATTAACAAAATAGAAGGTGGTGTGATTAACTATCAGACAAAGTTGACTTTAAGGTAAGAATTGTTAAGAAAAATAAACACAAAATGATATTGGGAAGTACCCTGCCTGGTTTCAGAAGCTGTAACCCCCCCTAAGCTAAGGCTGAGGGAACGACCTTGGAACTGTAAGCCAGCAAGGAGACAAAAGCTTATCTCCCTGGCAGGAGTGCCACTTCTGCTCCTTTTACTTCACCCTGCCTGGTCCCCAATGCTTGGTCAGTTAGCCAATGACGGGTAAGATTCCCCAAGGAGGGGAACGACCTAAGACAGGCACGATCACGTGGGAGGCCCCCAAGGAAGGACGTTGGGGGCCACAGCAAAAGGGGGTGATGGACCCTCGCCCCTGGGCTTTCACAAAGCCTGAGTTCTTATGTCTGCAAGAAAATCTCCTTATCTCTTGGCTGCCTTAGTTCCCTTGATCCACCTAAGCCTGAAACAATGAGAGGGTGGTGCAGCCCTGTGCTGAAAAGGGTGGGTTCTCCAGGTGATCAGGCCTAAGAAAGAATATGTAAAATCCTGTGAAACCTGCTTTGTTTAGAATGCTCTCAGTTGAATGAGAAGGGTCCAAGGAGGAAGTAAGTTGGTTCCTCAAAGTTTTACAGCTCTTTGACCCTGACTCAAGTAGGCCCTCAGAGTTCCTTGTTATTTGATCCCGGCAATGAGTAATGAGCTTTACCTGAGTTCCTGTGTAAACAAAACCAATAAAAGTCTTCGAGGAAAAGGCTCTTGGTCCTTCTCCTTCAAGAGATGGGCCACCTTTCCTCCCCAAGCAGATCGTGTCTTGGTAGATTTATTCTCATCCGTGGCGTCCGAGGGGCTCTGCCCGCAGAGCCCCCCCCCCCCGCAACAAAATGAGAAGAAACATTTCCTAATAATAAATACGTCAATCCATCAGGATGATGATAAAATAATCCTAAATTTATATGTATCTAATAAACATGATCTCAAAACACATAAACCAAAATTTACCAAACTAAAATGCATTATGGCAAGCCTTATGTATATTTTATTACAATAAAAAAAGACAGACAAATTCACAATCAGACTTGAAGATCTTACCACACCTCTCTCAATAACTGATAGATCAATCAGATTTAAAAATCATTAAGGATATAAAAAGTTGAACAACTGTGAACTACACATTTTTTTCAAGTGCACATGAAAAATTTACAAAAATAGACCATATCTAGGTCATAAAGCAAACCACAACAAATATTCAAAAAACTGAAATGCATAGAGTGCAGTTCTCTGACCAGAGTATAAAAAAATTTTGAAAGTAAGCAAGATACTTCTTAAAAAACCCATAGGTCCAGAGGTGCCCTCCTATGTAACCTACACTATCTGCATCTGTAACTTATGTCTGCTACAGTACAGTCTGGGCATCGCAAAACAAAACAAAAAAAAACATGGGTGAAAGAATGACAAGTCAAAACTTATAGGATCCTGAGCTGCCCAGGTAATTCAGTTGGTTAGAACATTGTCCTGACATGCCATGTTGCAGGTTAGATTCCTGGCTAGGGCACATACAAGAATCAGCCAATGAATACATTAATAAGTGGAACAACAAACCAACATTTCTTTCTTTCCCTGTCTCTCTCTTGCTCTCTCTCTCAAAAAAATAAATAAATAATAAACTTGTGAGATCCCGCTAAAGTGGTGTTTAAAGAAAAAAATAACTAAGTTCATGTATTAAAAGGAAGAAAGGTTGAAAACTCAATCTAAATGCCTATTTAAAAAAATCTAGAAAAACAACAAAAATTTAAAGGAAGTAGGATAAAGGAAATAATGAAGGAAATCAGTTAAATAGAAAGTTGACCTATGAAAGAGAAAATCAACCAAGCCAGAAGGCGGTTTCTTGAAGGGGTAGTTAAAATTGTTAATCCCTAGAAGACTAACCAAAACAGAAAACATCAGTACAATTTTTATAGGAACCATTAAAAAGATAATAAAGGAAATTATTGGGGGAAAAAAAAACCTTTCCCAATAAATTTGGCAACTTAAATGAAATGGAAACATTTCTTCAATAAAATTTCTGAAAAACAGAAAGATAAAATTTCTAAATAGTCCTAGATTTGTTTTAAAAATCAAATATGTATTTAAAATTTTCCCACAATGAAAAAATTACAAACCCAGATGGCTTGCTTCACTGGTGAATTTTTCCAGGCATTTAAAAAAAGATATAATACTTCTGGAGACTTCTGGTCAAGATGGAGGTGTAGGTAAACATGCTTCAATGCCTGACACAACTACAGAAAAAATCACAGCTAGACTACAAAACAAATATCACCCAGAACTGTCAGAAAATCGAGCTCTATGGAAGTCCAACAACCAAGGATTTAAAGAAGCCACATTCATCTAGATGGGTAGGAGGAGTGGAGATGTGGAAAGAGGTGGAGGCGCGGAGAGGTGAGGATCCAAGGGAGTGGCATGTAGCAGCAGCAGAATGGGAAGTCCCACATTAGCATGTGGTGGATAAAAATCAAGAGGGATACCTGGGGAATGAGGGAGCCAAACCCTAAACCAGACTACCCAGCAGCCCAGGATTCCAGCACCAAGAAGATAAATCCACATAATTCCTGGTTGTAAAAACCACTGGGGTTGAGGCAGTGGAATAAACTGCCATATTATCAAAACATTCCTATTAAAGGGCCCACACAGACTTAGGACTTACATAGGCCCACCAACTCTGGGATTCAGCACCAGGGCAACAGCTAGAAGAGCACCAGTGGCATATGAGGAGAAAATGAAGTTACCAGAAGCAGGGCGTCTGCCAGGAGACAGCAGTGATGAAGTGATGAAAAGCAAGGACCTACAACCTAGATTACTCTATCCAGCAAAGCTTTCATTTAGAATGGAAGGGCAGATAAAGTGCTTCCCAGATAAGGTCAAGTTAAAGGAGTTCATCATCACCCAGCCCTTATTACATGAAATGTTAAAGGGACTTATTTAAGAAAAATAAAATAAAAACTATGAACATTTAAATCGCAACAAATTCACAACTATCAACAACTTTATCTAAAAGAACAAACCAAGCAAACAACCAGAACAGGAACAGAATCATAGATATAGAGATCATTTGGAGGGTTATCAGCTGAGAGGGGGAACAAGGAGTATGGCAGAAAAGGTGCAAGGGTTAAGAAGCATAAATTGGTAGGTACAAAGAAATAGTATAGGAAATGTGAAGCCAAAAAACTCATATGCACAACACATGGACATGAACTAAGGAGAGTATTGTTGGAGGGAATGGGGGTACTGGGTGGAGGGGGTCAAACAGAGAAATCTGGACAACTGCAATAGCATAATCAAAAAAATATTTTTAAAAAATAAAAAAGATATCATACTAATCATTCCTAAAATCTTTAGGAAACAAAGAAAAAAGAAACACTTCCAAATTGGTCTATGAAGTCAATAAAATTCTAATATAAAAACTTGGTAAGTCATTACAAGGAAAAATTACAGGCCAAGCTTGGCCAAGATGGTGGTGTAGGTAAATGCATTACTTGCATCCTTCCACAACCACATCAAAATTACGGCTAAACTACAGAACAATCATTATTCAGAACTGAATGAAATCTAGTTGAACAGAAGACTTACAACTGAGGATATAAAGAAGCAGCCACATCAAGATTGGTAGGGGTCCTCCCTGAAAAGTGAGGGGTCACAGCCACTTAACAGGCACTCCAAACCCCAGACCAGGGTTCTACTCCCAGGAAGAGAAGTCCCCATAACTTTTTGCTGTGACAACCAATGGAGACTGTGGCTGAGTGAGATGGAGGTTTCTGGAGTCCAGGCATTCTTTTTAAAGAGCCCACATGGACTTAATCAGATTCACTTGCTCTGAGCTGCAGCACTATGGCAGCAGCTCAAAGGGCACCAGGGACATATGGGGGGGAACTGAATCATGAGACATCTCTCAAACAATCAGCATCTGGCTTTGGTCTCCCATCCAAGTACTAACCAGGCCCGACCCTGCTTAGCTTCCGAGATTAGACGAGGTTGGGCGTGTTCAGGGTGGTATGGCCGTAGACAGCATCTGGCTTTGGTATACCCCATAGCCTCTTGCTAACTGGCTCCAAGCCCAGCACCAGTAGCAGGTGCCTTGGTTTGCAGCATGGCCTCTCTTGGGCAACTCTAAGCCCAGAGCAAATAGCAGTCATCTACAGGTCACTCTGTGGCTCAAGCCAGGTGGCCCAGGCAGAACACGCACAGCAGCTGACCATGGCCTGAACCTCCTGGGGGACCCCAGTGCCAGCATACCTACTGGACACCTTCAGACCACACTGAAGCACCACCCAACCATCTCCACAACCAACACACTCAAGAAGTGGGCTCAAAAGGCACTGGAGCCCCTGCTCCATGTGGTGGGCCCCTGCAAAGCTGATCCTCCACCACAGTCACACCCAGTACTTACAGCTGATTGGCCTGGGAGCAAATCTCTCCCCTTGATGTGCCAACAGTAATCAAGCTCAACTACAACAGAAGAGTGTACACAGCCCACTGGGGAGGGTGCATTCGAGTTCCTAGGAGTCTGAATGAGGAGTGAATGAGGAGTCTGTGCCACTGGGACCCACAGGACACCTACTGCAGAACGCCACTCTACCAAGCCTGGGAGATGTAGCAGTTCTACCTAATTGATAGAAACAAACACAGGGAGGCTGCCAAAATGAGGAGACAAGCAAGTCCCAAATGAAAGAACAGAACAAAACTCCAGAAAAAGAACTAAATAAAAAGGAGACATGTAATCAACTAGATGTGAGTTCAAAACATTGGTTATAAGGATGTTCAATGACGTTAATGAAAGAGTAGATGAACTTAGAACTTTAACAAAGGTAGGAAACACAAAAATGGAACTATAAAACAAAAACGACCAGTCAGAAATGAAAAATACATGAATGGAAATGAAGAATACATTATAGGGAATCAACAGTGGAGCAGATGGAGTAAAGGATCAAATCAGAGATTTAGAAGATGAGGAAGCAGAAAACACCCAATCAGAACAGAAAAGAAAAATCCAAAAACATAAGGATAGTGTAAGGATCCTCTGAGATAACTTCAAGAGCACTAACATTTGCATCATGGAGATGTCAAAAGGAGAAGAGAATTGAAAACCTTAGTGAAAAATATTGACAGAAAACTTCCCTAACCTGATGAAGGAAATAGACATAGAAATCCAGCAAGTGCAGAGAGTTCCAAACAAAATGAATGCAAAAAGGCACACACCAGGGCACATCATAATTAAAATTTCAATGGTTTTGTGAAGGGATCAAGCAAAAAAGAAGAAGAACTTATGGAAATGGACAAACAGTGTGGTGATAGTGTGGGAGAAGAAAGGGGACTAGATGTGGAAGATGGTATGGGGGGATAAATGGCAATGGAAATATACAATAAAAAATGAACAACACAAAAAGAATAAAAGGAACTGAGGAACTGAAAAAAATAAAATTTCAAAGGTTGAAGACAAGCAGAAAATCTTAAAAACAGCAAGGGAAAAGCAGTTAGTTACCTACCTAGCAGGGAGCTCCCATAAGATTGTCAGCTGATTTCTCAACAGAAACTTTGCAGGCCAGAAGGAATTGGCAAGAAATAATCAAAGTAGTGAAAAGTAGTGAAAAGCAAAGTAGTGAACTACAATGAGGATTACCCTATCCAGAAAAGCTATCTTTTGGAATCAAAGGACATATAAAGAACTTCCCAAACAAGAAAAAGCTAACCAGTATTATATGATAATGTTAAAGGGTCTTTATTAAGAAGGAGAAAAAAAAGATAAAAAATATGAACAATGAAATGACAATAAATATGGTATATGTCTATTAGCATTTGAATCTTAAAAACAAATAAATGAACAAGCAGAACCAAAACAGACTTATAGGTACAGAGAATGTATCAGTGATTGCCAGATGGGAAGGGGGTTGGTAGGATGACTGAAAATGATGAAGGGATTAGGAAGTACAAATTGGGGTGGGCTGGATTGGGAGTAAAGGGGAGAAAACTGTACTTGAACAATGATTAAAATTAAGAGAAAAAAAGAAGTACAAATTGGTAGTTACAGAATTATCATTGGGATGTAAAGTACAGCATAGGAAATATTGTCAATAATGTTGTAATAACTATATTTGGTGTCAGATAGGTGTGAGATTTATCAGGATGATCACTTAGTAAATTATATAATGTCTGATCACTGGTTTGTAAACCTGAAACTAGTATAATATTATATAACATCAACTGTAAATGAAGAATAAAAAATTATATAGTTAAAAATATTAAATTCAAAGCTGAAAAAATTACATGCCAGGATCTCTCATAAATATAGACATGAAATACTTGACAAAATATTAGCTTATTGAATCCAGCAAATATACCAAGTCTGTACAGAAATGTCTGGCCATTGTTAATACAATGAGAACACTTTGCATGACATTGATGTAACTGGCAGCCAAGGAAAGTGGACTGGAATGACGATTTCACTGTACTAGTCAGTGGGGGTGGTAGACACTGTTGAGTGAGGATGTGTACTGGGTGACTGTGACATTCAAAATGACTGAGCCAGTAAAGCAATGAACCTGCATCAAATTTTGCACTAAGCTTGAATATTCCTCCATGGAAACTATTTAAATTATTCAGAAGGCCACAGCTATGGGCAACTGGTGATTGACAGCTTCATCATGACAAGGTGACCACTCAGGCATCACATCTCATAGTCATTGGCATCAAATCACTTAGGTGACTCAGCCCCCCTAAAGCTCAGATTTGGTGCCCTGCGACTTCTGGATTTCCCCAAAACTAAAATTACCTTTGAAAGACAAGATTTTCAGATTATCAATGAGGTTCAGGAAAATATGAGATGGGGCAGCTGATGGTGATTGGGGGAACTGTGAGAGGTCCCAAGGTACCTATTTTGAAGGGGACTGAGGCATCATTGTCCTGTGTACAATGTTTCTTGTATTTTGTATCTTTTTCAATAAATGCCTTTATTTTTCATATTACACAGCTCAATACCTTCTGGGCAGAAATTAATATATAATTTCATGAATAAAGAATGCAATATTGGTATAATATTCAAAAATCAAAGTGGAAAACATTAACAAGATGAGTGAATTGTATCAATGTTAATATCCTGGTTGTGATATTTTTCTATAATTAAAAATGATATTATTGAGGGAAAGTGGTTAAATAATACAATGTGTCTATTATTTTGTACAACTGCATATGAATCTAGAATTACATCAAATTTTTTTTTAAAAATCAAGGGTATAATGAATAGAACATAGGAAGTAACTCAAATGATCATTTCAAATAGATGCAGCATGTGATAAATTCACTAATGTGATATTCATAATAGTAAGTATGATAAAGCTCTTAGCAAACAAGGGATATTTTTTAAACCCGATAGCTAACATTGAACCTAATAGTGAAATATTAAACATTTTCCCACTGAGGTTAGGAACAAGACATATGTTCACTATCACACTTCAATTCAACAATGTCTAATAGACCTGGAAGTATTCTAGTCAGTTCAATAAAAGCAAGAAAGAGAAATTAAAAGAACAGATATTAGAAAGGAATAAGCAAATTGTCTTCCTTATACATGCCAAGATTCTATACATAGATAATTCAAAGTAATCTACAAACTACTAGAATTTATAAATGGAGGAGTTCCAGCCAAGATAGAGGTGTAGGTAGAAACCCTTCATTTCCTTGCACAACCAAAAGGAGGATAACAGCCAATCTAAAATCAATAAACAACCAGAAGTGCCAGAACATCAAACTGCATGGAACTCTGACAACCAAGGAGTTAAAGAAACAGTCAACCAGACCAACCAGACCAGGAAGATAGGCAGGAGAGAACCCGCAGCAAGGCAGCAGATCATGTGGGTGGGGATGACTGAATGGGAAACTGAGACTCAGAGTTGACTGTGGACTAGAGTGAGGTTGCCTCAGTGGGAGAAACTCCCAGTCTCACAAAAGAGTTCATTGGAAAATGGAGCTAGAATGGAGCAAGTGAGCTGCATTGTTCCCTCTCTGATCTCTCCTCCACAGGGAGCTCATCAGCACAGCAACAAGGGTTGCCCTTCCCCAGGTGAATACTAAGGCCCCCACCCCCTCACAACATAACGAGTGCATTGAGACAAAGAAATAGGGCCCAAATGAAAGAACAGAGCAAAAATTCAGAAAGAGAGCTAAGCAATGAGGAGGTAGCCAACCTATATGATGGAGAGTTTAAAGCCCTGGTAATCAAAATGCTCACAGAACTAATTGAGCTTGGTCAAAAAATGGAAGAATAAATGAAAGATACCCAAAGTGAAATAAAGCAAAATATTCAGGGAACCAACAGTGACAAGAAGGAAACCAGGATTCATAGCAATGATATGGAACAAAATGAAGAAATAAACATTCAACTGGAACAGAATGAAGAAATAAGAATCCAGTAAGAATGAAGAGAAGCTGAGGATTCTCTGGGATAACCTGAAATGTTCCAATATCCAAATTATAAGGGTTCCAGAAGGAGAAGAACAAGAGCAAGAAATTGAAAACTTATTTGAACAAATAATGAAGGAAAACTTCCCCAATCTGGTGAAGGAAATAGACTTTCAGGAAGTCCAGGAAGCCCAGAGAGTCCCAAAGAAGTTGGACCAAAGAGGAACACACCAAGGCACATCATCATTAAGTTACTCAAGATTAAAGACAAAGAGAAAATCCTAAGAGCAGCAAGAGGAAAGGAGACAGTTACCTACAAAGGAGTTCCCATCAGACTGTCAGCTGATTTCTCAAAAGAGACTGTAAAGGCAAGAAGGGGCTGGAAAGAAGTATTTGAAGTCATGAAAGGCAAGGACCTACATCCAAGATTGCTCTATCCATCAAAGCTTTCATTTAGAATGGAAGGGCAGATAAAGTGCTTCTCAGATAAGGCCAAGTTGAAGGAGTTCATCATCACCAAGCCCTTATTATATGAAATGTTAAAGGGACTTATCTAAGAAATTGAAGATCAAAAACTATGAACAGTAAAATGACAACAAACTCACAACTATCAACAACTAAACCTAAAAAAGAAAAACAACAAAAACAAAAACTAAACAAACAATTAGAAAAGGAACAGAAGCAGAGAAATGGACATCACTGGAGGGATTTCAGTGGGAAGGAGGAGGAGTGGAATGAGGGGAAAAGGTACAGGGAAGAAGCAGCATAATTGGTAGGCATAAAATAGACAGGGAGAGGTCAAAAATAGTATAGGAAACAGAGAATTCAAAGAACTTATATGTATAACCCATGGACATGAACTAAGGGGGTGGAGAATGCTAGAGGGTTGGGGGTGTAGGGCAGAGGGAAAATAAGGGGGGAAAAATTGAGAAAACTGTAATAGCATAATCAATAAAATATACTTTAAAAAAAAAAGAAGAAAAAGAAAAAGAAACAAGGGACATCCTGGCCTCCCAGAGCTCAGCCCAGGTGCTGCTAACTCCAGGAAAAATAAAATTAAAATAAAATAAATATAAAGAATTTATAACTGAATTTGGTAAAGTCATAGGGGTCAACAAAGATTCCTTATCTTTATGATAGCAACAAACAATTGGGGAACATTACAATATTTATAATATAATCAAAAACAGACTTCTAACCAAGAGGGAGGCATAGGTAGACACACTGTGCCTCCTTGCACAACCAAAAGAAGGACAACAACAATTTAAAAACAAAAAACAACCAGAACTGACAGAAAATCAAACTGTATGGAAGTCTGACAACTAAGGAGTTAAAGAAGAAACATTCATCTAGACCAGTAGGAGGGGAGGAGACAGGCAGCTGGGTGGAGAGGACTCACAGCAAGGCAGCGGCTGGTGGACCCAGTGAGGTGGTGGCTGGTGGAGTGGGCAGTCCCACATTCACTCACAGATAAACCAGGAGAAACAGCTGGGGAGCAAGATGGACAATGCAACCCAGGGTGCCAGCACCGGGAAATAAAGCTTCAAAACACTGATTGAAAACATCTGTGGGGGTTGAGGCAACGGGAGAAACTCCCAGCCTTGCAGGAGAGTTCATTGGAGAGACCCATAGGGTCCTAGAACATACATAAACCCAGCCACCCAAGAATCAGCACCAGAAGGGCCCACTTTGCTTGTGGGAAATGGGGGAAGTGACTGAAATCTGGCAGAGTGGAGCAAGCACCATTGTTCCCTCTTGGACCCCTTCCCCACATACAGCGTCACAATACAACAACATGGGTTACCCCGCCCTGGTGAACACCTAAGGTTCCAGCCCTCACTACATAAAAGGCGTGTCAAGACCAAAAAAAGAAAAGAAAAGAAAAGGCCCAAACAAAAGAACAGATCAAAGCTCCAGAAAAAATACAACTAAGTAATGAAGGTAGCCAACCTATCAGACGCACAGTTCAAAACACTAGTAATCAGGATGCTCACAGGAATGGTTGAATGTGGTCATAAATTAAATTTAAAAATGAAGGCTACACTAAGTGAAATAAAGGAAAATATACAGGGAACCAATAGTGATGGGAAGGAAACTGGGAATCAAATCAACTGTGTGGACCAGAAGGAAGAAAGGAACAACTGAACAGAAAAGAATGAAGAAACAAGAATTCAAAAAAATGAGGAGAGGCTTAGGGACCTCCAGGACATCTTTAAATGTTCCAACATCCGACTTATAGGGGTACCAGAAGGGGAAGAGGAAGGGCAACAAGTGGAAAACTTATTTGAACAAATAATAAAGGAGAACTTCCTGCATCTGGAAAGGGAAATAGACTTCCAGGAAGTCCAGGAAGCCCAGACAGTCCCAAAGAGGTTGGACCCAAGAAGGAACACACCCAGGTGCATCATAATTACATTACCCAAGATTAAAATTACCAAGAGAATCCTAGAAGCAGCAAGAGAAAAGGAGACAGTTACCTACAAAGGAGTTCCCATTAGACTATCAGCTGATTTCTCAAAAGAGACTTTGCAGGCAAGAAGGGGCTGGAATGAAGTATTTGAAATCATGAAAGTCAAGGACCTACATCCAAGATTGCTCTATCCATCAAAGCTTTCATTTAGAATGGAAGGGCAGATAAAGTGCTTCTCAGATAAGGCCAAGTTGAAGGAGTTCATCATCACCAAGCCCTTATTATATGAAATGTTAAAGGGATTTATCTAAGAAAAAGAAGATAAAAAATATGAACAGTAAAATGACAGCAAACTCACAATTATTAACAACCACACCTAAAACAAAAACAAAAGCAAACTAAGCAAACAACTAGAACAGGAACAGAACCACAGAAATAGAGATCACATGGAGGGTTATCAACAGGGGAGTGGGAGGGGGAGAGGAAGAGGGAGGTACAGAGAATAAGTAGCATAGATGGTAGCCAGAAAACAGACAGGGGGAGGGTAAGAACAGTATAGAAAATGTAGAAGCCAAAGAACTTACATGTACGACCCATGGACATGAACTAAAGCGGGGGAATGTGGGTGGGAGGGGGTATGCAGGGTGGAGGGGAGTGAAAGGGGAAAATGGGACAACTGTAATAGCATAATCAATAAAATATATTTTAAAAACATGACAAACAAGGAATGTATCATATGAAATATGAGCAGGTCTTTTATGCTGAAGATATCAAAACATTGTTGAGAGAAATTAAAGAAGACAAATATTAAATGGAATGAACAGATACACTATCATCATGCATTAGAAGATTCAAAATACTTAAGATGCCAGTCCTTTGTAAACTGATCTACACACTCAGTGCAATCCCAATCAAATTCCAGCAGTTTTTTGGTAAAAAATTAACAATCTATTTCAAACACTATTATGGAAACTTATATTTATATCCTAGGCAAAAAAAACAAACAAACTCTATGATAACCAAGACAACCTTGAAGAAAAATAACAACATTGGAGGACTTCACACTAACAAATGTTAAGACTAAATGAAACATTTCAGTAATTAAGATAATGTGGTATTGGCTTGAGGATAAAGAAAAAGTCCAATGAAATGAAATAGTGTTCAGAAACAAATCCACGCATATTTGCCATTGTTTCTGAAAAAGATGCCACTACAATTCATTGGACTTGGAGGAGGGGATAATCTTTTTAATATTTAAAAAATATGATGCTGAAGTGAGTATATCTGCATGGGGGAAAAAATGAACATTGATGCCTACCTCAGACCACACATAATCAATTCAAAGTAAATCAGAGACCTAAATATGCAAGGTAAAAAATAAGCCTTATAGTATCAAGTACCAAAGAATATCTTTATGTCCCCCTATGAACACCCAATAAACCCTCAAAGCCTATGCTTGAAGTTAAAAACGACATCTGGTAAGTGGGCAAATGTGAATTTGGTGGTGTTCTACACAGCTCCCCAAGCCTGCTGCTCCCTACATCACTCACCTCCCTAGGAAAAAATGCCATAAAATCACTAACTGTAAAAAGACTGATAGATTGGATTTTATTAAGTTAAGATCTCTTTTCATTTAAAGACACCATTAAGGGAGTCCAAACGCAAGCCACGTACTGGGAAAATATTTTAACTCTCCAAGTAACTAACAAAAAAATCATATAAAGAACTTTTACAAGTCAGTAGGAAAAAAGACAAATGACTAATATAAAAAGGAGATCAACATTATTGCTCATCAGGAAAAATCAAATTAAAATCATGCAATACAAGTATACACCCAATATAATGGCTAAAATAAAAAAGTTGAAAATAGTAAATATTGACAAGGATACAGAGCAACTTGAACTCTCATACTGGTGGGAGCATAAATTGGCACACACAGTTTGGAATAGAATATATATGCAGTATTAAAGCTATATATACACACACACACACACACACACAAACATACATATACATACATATAAATAATTATCAGAAATTCCATTCAACTTAATATAGAATAGAAATGAGTGCTGGAGTTCCGGCCAAGATGGAGGCATAGGCAGTCGCACTGTGCTTCCTCGCTCAACCAAGACTGAAAACAACAAAGATTGAGAAACAATTAACAACCAGAACAGAGGGAAATTAATTGAACAGAATTCGGGCTCCAGAACATCCAGACCGGTAAGGAGCGGCGGAGTCGGGAGGCCTGCGAAGTGGGGTTGAGGGGT